>CAUYUJ010006858.1:361023-438523 GCA_963575745.1 Prorocentrum cordatum
TGGGACGACACTGACCAGCCCTGCAAGAGAATTGTGGCTCAGGGGGGGGGGGGGGAGATGTGACGAGGAGGCGCGAGGAAGGTGGATCAATGACGAGAGAAAGGACTGTGAGAGAGGACGGGGAGGATGGGGCCACTGGGGGTGAGTCCCAGGTGTGGATCACCATGGCAGAAGCGCTGGACACGATCACGGACACGCTGCGCATCTCCCAGAAGTGCGCGGAGGCCCGAATGAACAGACGATGATGACGATAAGGGCGGGAGCACGAGGAGGAGAGGTGGAGAACAGGGCATGTATTATGTAGAAAAGGTGGGGTAAGGGATGGAGGAGGAACGGGGTGAACGAGGAACCCGCAATGCTTCCCCCTAGAGGCAGCGTGGGCATCGCTGCACTGGCCCCCCCTCCGCAACCACCTGCAGAGCCAGGGCGCGCGCGGCAGGGCGCCGACGAACAGGGTCGCGAAGGCACACCAGTGCCGAGGGGCAACATGAAGGAGGATGAGAGGGAGAGGGAGGGGAAGGAGGAGGAGGAGGAAGGGGAGGAGGAGGAAGAGGAGTAGGAGGAGGAGGAGGAGGAGGGCGGAGGAGGAGGAGGAGGAACAGGAGTAAGAGGAGGTGGTTTAGAGATGACGGCGACGAAGAGCACTGGAGTGGCGCCTTCGAGGAGGGGTAGGACCTTATGGTAGGTATGCAACGCCTCCTGTTCCTCTTCCTCCTGCTCATCCTCCTCTCATTTCGTCCCCCCCTCCTCCTCCTCCTCCTCATCATCATCATCAGTATCATCATCAGCATCATCATCAGCATCATCAACATCATCATCAGCACGATCATCCGCAGCATCATCATCATTAGCATCGTCGTCATCATCCACAGCGGCATCGCCATCATCATCATCGTCAGCATCACCATCACCATCACCACCACCACCATCATCATCATCATCATCATCATCATTGTCATCATCGTCCTCGCTCATCCTCACCGTCCCCTCATCTTCCTCACTCCTCCTCTACCACCACCGCCATCAACAGTGTTCGAACCCAAGGTACTTGCAGGGGCGAGCGATTCGGCGCATCCACGCGCACTACCAGAAGATCACAGGAGTGTGCATCCAGCAGACGAGGGCGGAGCTGGAGGCGCCTCTCCCATCCGCCGTGCCACGCCCCCCGCCCTTCTCTGATCCCCGCTCGTCCCTCATTTCCCCTCTCTCATCCTTCTACTTCTCCTCCTCATCATCCTTCTCCTCCTCGCGCCTATCCCGCACTCCTTTTCATCCGCTTCCTCGTCCTCCTCCTCCTTCTCTTCCTCCTCATCCTTCTCCTCCTCGTCCACCCCCGCCTCCGTCCTCTCTTTCGTCATTCTGACCCATCAGCTCTCAGTTGTTCCTCCTCGGACCCCCCCCTCCTTCCTGACAGGGCCAGCGCAGATGGGCAGATCGCGCCCTACGACAGCGAGGATGAGGAGCAAATTACTGAGGACGGCTTCCGCCAGATGTTGGCACAGGTCTGCCAGGGAAGAAGATGACGAAGCGGACGAAGGAGGACGAATGGCGAAGATGGAGGAGAAGGATCGAGAGAGGGAGGAGGAGGATCGAGGAAGAGGAGGAGGAGGTAACATGGAAGATGAGTCAAACCAACATGTAAGAGGGAAGGCACAGGTGAGACGAGGGGACGAGGGGCAGGTGGGGGAAGAGGAAGAGCAGGGGGGGGGGAGAAGGAGAAGAATCGAGAATAAGGAGAGATGAGGGGAAACATGCTGAGGAGACGGGGGGTGATAATGAAGTAAGGAGGACGATCAGGAAGAGGATGACTTGAGAGAGGCGCACAAGGGCGACGAGCTCGACCACGATAGTCAAGAGATCGAGGAGCAGGCTGCGCCGCGCGGCAAGATCGAGAGCCCCGCGCCGAAGCGCAACATCCCATTCATCAAGTCCCTGCTCGCGAGCAGGGTGACGCCAAGGATCGAGGGAACGAGTGAACCAGAGTTCGAGAGGGAGGAAGGACCAGGAGGAGGACGAGCAGCGGCAGCAGCAAGTGAACGATGATACGACGCCAAGGCAGATGATAATGCTGATGATGATGCTGATGATGCTGATGGTGGTGATGTTGATGCTGGTGAGGGTGGTGGGATGATGGTGACGATTATGATGATGACGATTATGATGATGATGATGATGATGGTGGTGATGATGATGATGACGATGACGATGATGATGATGATGATGATGATGCTGATGGTGACGATCAGGCAGAAAGCGATGGGGGCGTCCTCCAGGCGAGGAGGCAAGTTATGAGAAGGAGGACGATGATCGGCACAAGGAATGATGAGGAGGGAGGAGGATGAGGAAGAGGACGATGATGATGAGGATGAGGAGGGGGAGGAGACAGATAATGAGGACGTAACCAGAAAAGGTAAATAATTTAACCGATGAGGTGGATGTGGAGGAGCAGGACGGCACGAGGAGGAGGGCGAGGATGACCTCTTAGGAAGTCGCGGATCAAGGAGAAGACGAAGAAGCCGAAGAAGAAGCAGCAGCTGGAGCAGAAAGAGATGGTGGCCATCAAAGACGAGCCGATGCTGCAGCTGCCGGCGATAAAGCGCCCAGCAGCAGCAGCAGCAGCAGCAGCAACAGCAGGCAGCACGCAGATGAAGCGCATGAAGCGCCCAGCAGCAGCACCGAAGGCTTCCTCGTCCTCTTCGCCCTCCTCGTCCCTTTTCTCCTCCTCGATCACTCACTTCCGCACGCCTAGGCAATACTCAATCCCGCATCCATGTGTGCAGCTCCGTCCCTCTGTACTGGTTCCTATGCATGCTCGCACGCGCACCTACACGCATGCACACATACACACATACACACATACATACATACGTACATACGTACATAAATACATACATACATACACACATACACACATACATACATACATACGTACGTACATATATTCATACATACACACATACATACATACATGTCTACATATATACACGTACATGCAAACATACAGGCATACATACATCCATACACACATACATATACACACATACAAACATACATACATGCCTACATACCTACATACCTGCGTATATGTATGCATACATGCATACATACATACGTGCATACACACATACATACATGCATACACACACGCACATACGCACACACATACATATATATATATGTGTATATATATATGTGTTACAACCATATATATATATGTATGCATCCATTTATACATACGTACACGCATACCTACATGTAGACATACAGTCATGCACACATAACACATACATGTATGCATGCTTACGCAACCGACTATGCACATATGTTTACATGCATGCGCAGAGTCATGCATACATACACACATGATGCATGCATACATGCACACGCCCACACACATGCATACATACATGCACACACGCTCAAGTATGTATGCATACATGCACGCATACATACATAGAGTCATGTATACAAACATGCATGCGTACATGAAAACAGCAATTCATACATACATGTATCGATCCATCCACGTATGCAGACATGCCTGCCGATACATCTATATATAGACACATATAGTCACAACCATACGCCGTGCACACCTACAGGCATGCATCTATGCCATGTGTATGTGTGCAGACTGCATGCAGACGTGCATGCAGGCATACACATCCATGCATGCATACATGTGTATAGATCTGCCATGCACGCATGTACATATCATCGGTTTCCGCATGTAGACAGAGCTGGTGCAGCCAGTCGACGCGGAGGGCGCCGAGGTCCACGAGATCGAGGAGGGCGCCGTCCAGGAGATCGAGGAGGGCGCCGAGGTCCAGGAGATCGATGAGGGCGCCGAGGTCCAGGAGATCGAGGAGCAGGGCGCCGAGGTCCAGGAGATCGATGAGCAGGGCGCCGAGGTCCAGGAGAGCGGGGGCGAGGTCCAGGAGATCGATGAGCAGGGCGCCGAGGTCGACCAGGAGATCGAGGAGCAGGGCGCCGAGGTCGACCAGGAGATCGAGGAGCAGGGCGCCGAGGTCCAGGAGATCGATGGGCAGGGCGCCGAGGTCGACCAGGGGATCGAGGAGCAGAGCGCCGAGCTGCCAGACGGTACCAGGGCTCGAAGGAGCGCGGAATGGGGGGGGGCGGTCGAGGACCACTTCGTTTTGAAAAGTCGGTCTTGCATGCCGTGACTCAAGATCCTCCTCCCCCCATCCTCCTCCTCCTCCTCCTCCTCCTCCCCCTCCTCCTCCCCCTCCTCCTCCTCCTCCCCTCCTCCTTCTCCTCCTCCTTCTCCTCCTCCTTATCATCAGCGTCCTCAGCTTCATCAGCATCACCATCACCGTTAGCATCATCGTCATCAACATCATCACCATCACCATCATCACCATCCTTTCCTTACTCACCACAAGTCAAAGAGGCTCCCAAGGCCCGCGGGGGGGGGCAGGAGGGACAGGGAGGAACGGTCAGCCAGCGCAGGCATGGTGACGATCCAGGTCGGCGGCGAGTTCTATAACATCAAGATGAAGAGGACCCCCCTGCTCCTTCTCCTCTTCCCCCTCCTCCTCCTCCTCCTCCTCCTCGTCGCCACCTCCTCCTCCTCCTCCTCCTCGTCCTGAACTCCTCCTCCTCTTCCTCCTCTTCCTCCTCCTCCTCCTCCCCTTCCCCCTCCTCATTGTCGTTCTCCTCATTGTACTTCCCCACCCTCGAGGTCCACGCACTTGTCCTCGATGACAGGGGTAGTGGATCTCCAGGGTGGTGATAAGGCAGTGGAGATCTGCCCTACCTTCACTACCATGCCCGCGCTTCTGCGGGCTTGGGGATGAAGGGATGCAGAATTCGAAGAGGAGGGGTGCTGAGAAGATCAGCACTATCGTGTTCAGGGCGACAGCCGCGACGAATGGCTGGCCGCAATTCATCCAGTGCGCCGACAAGACGTGGGGCGAGAGCGACAATGCCAAGGAGCTGAGCGAGACGTGCATGAAGGACGCCAGGGGAAGGAGGACGAGGAGGGGAGCTGATCGAGCGGCTGCAGGATGGTGGGGAGGGGGGAGGAAGGAAGAGGGAGGATGGCGATCAAGAGGTCGACGCAGAGGCGAGCTCGAGGGGGATGACTATTTCAGACCGTCCTCCCTTTTCTGGGCTCGTGGCTACACGGGCCCCTGTTTCCCCCCATTCCTGCGGCCGTTCAGTCCTCCCATGACCCACCGTCCTCATCCCTCGTGTAGTTCCAACTCCCACCTCCCATCGTCAATGCCATCCTCCCCCTCCGCCTCCTCCCCGCATGGCCCCGAAGTACGTCATGCAGATGATCATCGAGAAGCCGACCGTCACCAAGGCTGTCGTGAGCTCGTACAGGAACAGTGTTGTGAACGAGCTGCGCTCCTCCAGTGGATCCTAGGTGGGATCCTGGGCCTAAGGGGACGAAGGAGGAGACGTATAAGGAGGAGAGAGGAGGAGGAAGAGAAGCATAAGGAGGAGAGAGGAGGAAGATAAATATAAGGAGGAAAGAGGAATGCCAGCAGGAGGAGAGAGGAGGAAGACAAGCATAAGATAGCGCGGGATGGGGCTGGGAAGGGCGAGCTCGGAGGAGGGTTGAGGGGAAGAAGCACATGAGGATGATCGGGAGCACTGAACTTCAAAATCTACACGTTCGAAGCATCTCCCTGTGGTGCCAGGGTCACTTGGGCAAATCTGTGCCCACGCGACCCTGACATCACAAAGCAGCGAATGGTCTACATCGATCAGCATCCTTCTGCTCTCATCTGCTGCTGGTGCCCCAGCCTTCCTTACGCCTGCAACCCTTATCTTCCTGAGGCCCCAGCTGGCGGAGTTTCGGTGCACATCTGCCATGTGTATCATTATGATTCCTTCCCAGAGGTGACGACATATCGAGAAGATGACCTGCTACGCGTGGGCCGTGGCATGGCCCAGGCCAGCATCGGGCCATACTTATCCCCTCGATCCCCAGTCCTTTGATGTATATATATATGTGCATACATACACGATTCGTTTCCTCACTCCTCTTCGAGCGCCTTCTCCACGACGTGCGCCTCCCACTCCTCGTGTTTACCTCCTCGCTCGTCCCTCCCCTCCGCCCTCCATCGATATAAACTCCTACGCCTTTCTGCAAGAGTTCTCCTCCTCCTGCTAGATCCATCCCTGCTTCCTACTCTCACACATTCATCCTCTACACCTCTTCCTTCCCATACCCTCACTTCTACCTCAATCGTGCCCTGACCAGGCGACGTATACTACTGGTGGTGCACTGGTGGAGCTGAGCGTCCCCGCGGCTCCGTATAGCCCCCTTCATTTTTGGAGGGTGAGAGGAGCTAGGAGAGAGAGAGAGAGAGAGAGAGAGAGAGAGAGAGAGAGAGAGAGAGAGAGAGAGAGAGAGAGAGAGAGAGAGAGCGAGAGTCTCAAGAGACCGCATGCGCATTATGTTGCACGCGCGCTGACGGACCAGCTCGAGCGCTGGCAAGGTCAAGCGCAGGCCGCGAGGCACAATAGTTTCCCGCCCTCCCCTCGAGCCCAGGAGATTCCAGCTCGAGAACGCTCGTTCGATAGAACGATGTCCAACGCCCCCTCCCCCATGCCACAACCCTCCTACCAGCCTCCCTCCCTCGAACTTCCCTTCCCCCTCGCGTCGACGCTGCCCCCCTCACTGTCCCTCGAGTTGCGCTCTCCCGAGAGGCCCCTCTGCAGGATGATTTCAGAATGCATGTGCCATGGGCGCCAAACGGTTCGTGCAAACGGGCACCCGCCTAGGACCCCCAAGGATGGTTCAGGAGTCGAGTCTCTGAGGATGCTTCAATCCTGCCTCGCATACGCAGCGAGATCCTCGAGTGATGTATGTTTGTCTGTATGTCTGTATGTTTGGGTGTCTGTATGTATGTATGTATGCATGTATGTATGTATGTGTGTGTGTATGTAATTGTGTTCAGGATGATTCAGGGGTCGATCGAACGGACAAGGAGGTGGTGCATAGGACCACTCGGACGATTGTGGCCTGAACGTTGCGATCGGTGCATGGTCTTGCCTTGCGCGCAGTTCTGGGATCGAACGCGGTGGGATTCCAGCCGCGCTCGAGCCGGGGAGCACTCCGACTGGTGACGTGGGGCTGGGGATTTGCTTGTTTGCGTCGTCATGTGTGCGCTGCGTTCGGAAGTGGACTGATGTGGCAGCGCATGATGAGCAGGTTGCGCAAGCCATACAAGCCACCACTACTGTACAAGCACCAACCACCCGACACCACCCACCCAACTCGTCCACCGAACCGTCGACCCAGCCCAACCACCACTACTACCACTACCACAACCCGAGTACAGAACAACCACCACTGCCGAACAACCGAACTCACATAATCCACGAGCTCACACCCCACACCCACCTCGAACGCACATGAAACTGATGCATGCGATGTCCAACATGTGATCGACAACCCCACAACCCAACCAATGTATTGCATAAACGAACTAACAACCCAGCACACGACCCCTGGCAACAAACCCAACGATCTGAAATGATTGCATGTACAGCGCGCGCCCGTGTTCTTTAATACGTTTCTACTGCGTACTGACGCTAGAGCATGTGGCTTCAGTGCGTTGCTGCCCGAGGGCGAAGAGAATAACATCAGATCTGAACACAAACGCACACACACACACACCACCACCACCACCACGCCACCACCACCACCACTACCACCACCACCACCACCACCACCACCACCACCACCATGATGCACGGACGCGTGCCCGCACGCGCGCGCTCCCCCCCCCTCCCCCCCGCCGCCAGGTGCACATGATTGTGCTGGGCTCCGGAGAGGACCGCTGCATACATGCATCGATCGACCTGCGGATTTCCAGCCGCGCTGATCGACCACTGCGTTCGGAAGTGGACACTTTGGGGTGTGAGGTGTTGCGTTATGGTTGGGGCACGGGGATTATAGTCGGGCTCAAGCGCTCGCGCGGCTCGATCGCTGAGGATTTCCCAGCCGCGCTCGATTACGCTGCGTTTGGAAGCGGTCTGGAGGTTCGGTGGCGGCGGGGTGATCATCGGGCGGGCGTATACGGGGCGATCGGCGGGGGCGCGTTGGTCGTGGGGAGGGGCGTCGGGGGTTCGGTGGCGGCGGATTAGCGGGCGTTCGGCAAAGGTGCGTTGGCGGGGGTGCGTCGACAGTTGGGAGACGCGGGTGCGTTGCGGGTTTCGGGCGGGCGGTGGTGGTTTCATTTTTTTTTTTTTTTTTTTTTTTTTTTTTTTTTTTTTTTTTTTTTTTTTTTTTTTTTTTTTTTTTTTTTTTTTTTTTTTTTTTTTTTTTTTCCCCCCAATGTTTTTTTCATGTTTTTTTTCATGTTTTTTCATTGTCATGTTTTTTTTCATGTGTTCTCATGTTTGTTCATGTTGTTTCATGTTTTTTCATGTTTTTTTCAGCGTCATGTTTTTTCATGTTGTTTCATGTTTTTTCATGATTTCATGTTTTTTTTTTCATGTTTCTTTCATGTTTGTGCATGTTTTTTTTTCCCGCGTCTCATGTTTTTTTTTCATGTTTCTTTCATTTTTTTTTATGTTTTTTCATGTTCATGTTTTTCATGTTTTTTTCATGTTTCTTCATGTTTTCATATTTTTTCATGTTTCTTTTCATGTTTCTTTCATGTTTTTCATGTTTTTTTCCAGCGTCATGTTTTTTTCATGTGTTTTCATGTTTTTTTTTCATGTGTTTCATTTTTTTCAATGTTTCTTTCATGTTTTTTCATGGTTTTTCATGTTCACGTTTTTCATGTTTTCATGTTTTTCATGTTTTCATGTGTTTCAATGTTTTTTTTCACGTTTTTTTCCAGCGTCATGTTTTTCATGTGTTTCCATGTTTTTTTTATGTATTCCATGTTTTTTTTTCATATTTTTTCATGGTTTTTCATATTCATGTTTTTTCATGTTTTTTCATTGGTTTTCATGTGTTTCATGTTTTTTCATGTTTGCTTCATGTTTTTTTTTTTTTTTTTTTCATTTTTTCATGTGTTTTTCATGTTCGTGGTTTTTCATGTTTTCCTGTTTTTTCATGTTTTCATGTGTTTCCATGTTTCTTTCATGTTTTTTCATGTTTTTTTTCATTTCCTGTGTTTTCATGTGTTTTCATGTGTTTTCATGTTTCTTCAATCGCGCGCGCGCATGTGTCCCATCACCTCCCCGCCCCCGCGCGGCCGCCCTGGCCACCCCCCAGATCGTCCAAGGGCCCCGCGCACACCGCCCCCAGCCCCCACGATTGCACCCATCAAACCCAACTGCAGCAGCCTCGCAACCTACGCGACACACCAACCACCACCACCGCCAACACCTACAATCACCATCACCACGTCGCCACCACCACCACCACCACAACCACCGCCCACCCACCGCCACCACCGCCACCACGACCCACCACCACCACGCGCACGTACGGTGGTACCTTATATGTATGCACTGCCGCTTCGAACCAGCGCGGCCCGCGCATTTGGGCAACAGGTGAGGCGCCGCGCTGGCGCCATGCCCCCGAAGCGCAAGAATGCTGACCAGAAGGCCTCCTGTCCAGAACTGCCCCGCTCGAGTCCGGAGGGGTCCTCGATCGCCGCGCGTCGACTTCGGCGCGCGTGCAACTCGGGTTGCGCTCGCACCGAAGTCGACGCCCGATCGGGCGACGAAATCTATACATATACTGGTACCCTGGTCAGGCCCATTCTGGACCCAGGATATATGCATATCTATGCGCAGCTGCATATATATGCGTGTGTATATATACACATATACATGGCACGCCATGTCCAGGGAACAGTGGATAAGTATAGATTTCGCCCCCCTGAGCTCGGGAGCTAGAGGACCCAGGAGGCGATGAGGATGCTTGCGCCGCGCCCTATCGGAGGCGAAGGCGGCGGCTGCAGCGGCGCCGAACAAGGGGAAGCTGAAGCGGGCCAGGGAGGCGAACACAGAGCACGAAAACGCGCTGCAGCGTTTACGGCGCCCTGTGCTTTAATGACTTATGAGCAGGTGGGAATGAGGAATAGGTGGGAACACGTGGGAAGGAAAGGAGCAGGTGGGAATGGAGGGAACATGTGGCGGGAAGGAGGAATGTTGCACTTGTTCTGAGCAGGTGGGAAGGAGGGACGAGGTAACGGAGCGAATGAGGAGGCGAGGAAAGGATGACAAACCAGGTTGAAAAAAAGGAGAGGATGAATTGATGAATGATGAGGACATGAGGATCGAAGGAGGAGTGATGGACATTCGAGGCACGAGGACCGAGGAGAAGAATGGAGGGATGAGGATGGGGAAAGAAATGAGAGAATGAGGATCGAAGAGAAGAATGGGGGGATGAGGATCGAAGGAGGGATGAGGAACGAGGGGGGGAAGGAGGATATCATCACCCCAGGTGCCACGCAAAGAAGACCAAGAAGGAGCTGCACGGTGAGTTCAAGAAACTCAGCCAGGACAGAAAGGACCACTGGCTGCGGCGCTGGCAGGAGACAGGCTCGACGAGAGGGCTCTGAGGAAGGAGGATATGAGGAGGAAGGGGCAACATTACAGGGCAGGTTTTAATGCTATGCATAAATTCATGCATGAACTCATCGTTGGTTTTAGTACTAAACCCTGCATTTTTTATACATGATCCGCACGCAGAGCATGCATTAAAAACTGCACTGTACCAAATGATCGGACCCGAGAAGGAGCTACCTGACGGAGAAGGATGAGGAAGATGAATATGAACATGGTGCGGAGGAGGGTGAGGGGAATAAGATAAATACGTCGATGATGAGGATGAGTGGTCGAAAAAAAACTATGATGATAAATAAGCATGAGGAAGAAGATGAGGAGGAAGAAGGATGACGATAGTGAACATATAGCATGAGCGATTGGCAACTTCGACTTCGCGCAAGTCGAGAAGCAGGAGTACGAGGAGAGGCCCAGGAGCAGCGGCCACGAGGACAAATGGTACACGAAAGACGAGCTGCTGGTGAGTTTCGGTTACAACGCAGCCTTGCCCGACTGCCCCATGTCTGTGAGGAATCGCTGTTTTTCTTGTTTGTTTGAAGGGGACGCCGAAGGATGGAGTGATGATGGAAGAGGGGTGCGAGGCTCGAATGATCTAAGGAGGGAAGATGACATCGGTGAGGAAAGGTGGGAATATGAGGATCGTTTGAAGGACCTACGAGTGAGATCGATGGATTGCCGATGGGAGGATTTGATGAGAGGAGGAAGGAGGGAGTGAGGAGGCGAGATCGATTGGATGATCGATGAGGGGATCCACGAGAAGATCGACTGATGATCAATGGGAGGATGGGGGGCTCGCCTACAGCCAATACGCTGAAAAAAAGGAACAGTTTGGGTTCGGAGGGTACTCGATGTTCCTCAGGTCCTTCCATGTCTGCTCCATGATACCCTCGCAAGCGTTGTTAGTCCTAGGGGTCTCGTTCCTTATCCATCGTTCCTTAATTCAGCAGCCCGAGCGCAGGGAGTAAACATCGAGCCTATACAGGGCCGTGGCGCGCGCCGAAGCTATCGTCGCTACCTGCAGGGCGTGCCGTGGACACGTGGAGGTGGGCAGGATGAGGATAAGGATGATGGGGGAACAGAGAAGCTAGATGAGGAGGGAGAGGAGGGGGAGGAGGAGGAGGAGGAGGAGGGGGAGGGGGAGGAGGAGGAGGAGGAGAAGGAGGAGGAGGAGGAGGAGGAGGAGGAGGAAGAGGAGGAGGAGGAAGAGACCGAGAGAAGATGAGGATTCTAACAAATACGTGTATCCAGGCTGAGGGTGATTTGACCTAAACAAGATTTATGTGTTTCGTAGTTGTGCCCTCGATTTGCCAGGCCCTGGAATTGTCAAAAAAAAACCACTCAGATGAAAATCCAGCCCTGGATAAGGACGAGGATGAGCAGGAGAAGGGGCAGCCCAGGTGGACAGGCAGCACGGTGAGGAGGTCTTCAAGCGAGTTGAAGACTACGAGCGGGTCTCCACCAACCACGGCCAGAGGCTGCAGACCAGCTTGACCAGCGACCAGCAGCCGGTGGAGCCCGTCAGGCGCGACCTTGCTGGTCGCTGCTCGCAGGCCAGACGGGAGGGAGGGATCGAAATGGATTAGCTTCGAAGTGGAGGACGGAGGACGAGAACCTCGAATAACAATATTCCCGTGACTTGCGTGCATCTGTCCTGTTCGAGGTCCTCGTCCTCCAACCTCCTCTCCGAGCTCATCCATCCCCGATTCCTCGCTTCTGGCGGAGGCCCTGGACAGCGGTTCGGACGATGACGACTCCTACAGCAGCTACACTGATGATGAGGACGCTGAGGGAAAACATAGATGATACAAATATGATGCCATAATGTTCAGATGGGTAGGCTGTCAAGGAGGTGGGGGTAGGAGGAGGTAGGATACATGGATCAGGACGCTACGGATTTTCCAGGGTGCCAGGAAGGGGACGAGATGAGCAAGAGGAAGGAGGATACTGAGGAGGAGGAGGAGGAGGAGGAGTTGTGACATAAGGAGGGGGGTACGAGAAGGAGGAGCGTGATACGAGATGCGGAGGATGATGCGATGAGGGTGGGAATACCTCGAGGAGAATATGATAATCAACCCTCCATCCCCATGATTAGGGAGATGGAGAAGTCTTGAGTATCCTATTCCCCACGCCCAGGACGAGCCTGGAGCAGCAGCGACGCCCTCGACAGCAGGATCCATCCAGATCGGCACCAGCGTGGCCACGAACCTGGGAGCTGCTACCCACCTCCACGCGCTGCTGTCTGGCTGGAAGGTGGGGGGAGGAGGTGTTGATGATGATGGTGCTGCTGTGGCTGATGGTGAAGCTGATGGTGGTGAGTGGTGAGATGATGCTGATGATGCTGATGATGGCAAGGTTCATGGTGATGGTGATGATGACTAGCATTATGATTGTGAGTCGCATTACTACTCCACTTGAGTTTATGCTGATAATGTTGTTCAGTATGCTGATTATGATGATGATGATGACGATGCTACTGATGATGCTGGTGTTGATGATGATGATGTTGATGATGATGATGATGATGATGCTGATGATGACGATGATGATGATGATGATGATGATCAAGACGATGATGATGTCAATGATGGTGTTGATGCTGTTGCTGATGATGGTGATGCAGACGGCCGACCACGGGTCCCGTTCCAGCCAACTGGAGGGATGCTTGGCCCTTTGACGAGGAACACTGCAGCTGCAGTCGAGGTAGCGGAGGACTAGGAGTGGGAATGATCATGAATGAGGAGGCGAATGCACGAATGAGGCGGGGAAGGACGACTGGAGCAGGCGAGAGGAGAGAGGAGAACTCGATGAGCAACAGCAGGATGAAAAATGAGGAGGGAGGATGGCGAGGAGGAGCACGAGGACGAGGATTGGAGGAAAGAGGACGAGAAGATGAGGACGAACTCGACTAATATCGAGGGCGGAGGTGTCCGAGATGCCCTGGTTGCAGCCGTGGCACGTGCAGCTCGAGGAGAATGTCGCCGCGCTGGAGTTTGCGAAGGATGCGTTGGTCTACCATGTGCAGAACAGGTCGGTCGCATCAATCCTCCTCCTCCTCGTCTTCCTCCTCCCTCTCCGCCTCCCCCCCTCCGCCTCGCCCTCTTCCTCGTCGCAACTTTCCCCGACGCAATCCCCTCATCGCCTGGTCCCCGAGGCCCAGGTGATGACGGATTGGTCTCGCATCGCTCTCTTTCCAGGTCGTCCGAGGCCGACATGAACTACAACGAGCGCGTCGCTGCCATCACAAAGGCCATCAGCGGGCGAAGAGGGAGAATGATGAGGAGGGAGTGGGGGAGGAGGAGGAGGAGGAACAGGAAGAGGATGAAGCAACGGAAGACGCAATATTGACAGATCCTCCCACTCGTGATCGCCTATCCCGTTGATCCCTCCATGGGCGCAGCGGTCGAGGGGATCGTGAGAGGGAGCGGGGGCTCCAGGCGAACAGCTTCTACCAGATGATCCTCCCTGTCCAGCAGTCCGTCGCCGCGGCCAACGCGCAGATCGCACCGCCGTGATCCACCGCCCCGACCCGAGCACAAGTTCGAGAGGAGGGAGGATCCGGCATCACCGTAAAGGAAGAGAGAATGATGAAACAATCGGCGGGGGGGCGACGGAAGGAGGGGTGGCGGAAGGAGCTCCAGATGAGGGTGATATCTTCGAGGGCAGTGATCGAGTGATCAGACCTCCTCTCGATAGTAAGGGGGCCCTCGAGGGGCTCACCGGCCATGTTTCTCGGCCATTCTGAAGGGTGGGCGCCTAAACATTTCAACGCCCCTTGTCCCAGTCAGAGACGGGCCCGCGGATGGGGGGTACCCCCCCCCATATGCGCGGGCCCGTCTCTGACCTTGGAACCTTTTCTTCGTTTGGGGGCCCGAGGCCATGCCCAGAGCCCGAGGCCGTCTCTGACCCTGGTGCCCTTCCTCGTTCGGCCGAGGCCATGCGAAGGCCGACGTTTCGGACCGATCGGTCCTAGTTTGCTGGCGCGCGACGCGCGCGACGTTACAGCTCGAGCAAGGCGAGGAGGGGCTCGCCGTGCATCGCTCGGAATAAGCGACGCGTTCTCGAGAATTGCACGTCTCTTCCTCGCACCCTTCTTCGGTCGTTTTCCTCCGCCACATTACCCCCCTCTTCTTCTTCATCCTCCTCCTCCTCCTCGTCCTCCTCCTCCTCCTCCTCCTCCTCCTCCTCCTCCTCATCATCATCATCATCGTCATCATCATCATCGTTCTCCTCCTTCCAAGTTTAGTGCACCTCCACGCGTAGTGTTTGCACGCCCTGGTTGCAAGCACCCTCCCAGCTTGATTGTCTGAGGAGGGCGTGGCACTCAGCTGGTGGAGCATCATCTCGCCCGCCCGATCCCCATCCAACCATTCCCGCCCGACCCCCTGACGCTCCTTCCTTCGCCTCCCGTACTGGTGCAGGCATCCTTGCAGAATGCTCTGCACTGAGTTCGTTAATGGTGCTGCGTGGGTCGTCCCGAATACGCTCGCGCGGGCACTCCAAGTGTTGCTGATCACCCATCCCCAGTTCTACTAACGAGGGGCGAGAAGGGATGCCAGTGGACATGCGCACATCATATTATGGAGGCGTGGAGTGGAGGAGCCAATTCTGTTTTTGAGAGGGGCCCCAGGGTCAACAACGTTCGGTGACACCTCCCTGGGAGCTGGGGGCCTCTATACCTCGCATGGAGGAGGGGGGAGAGACATCATTGAACACCTCGCCACATCCATCATCAAATGCAATCATGCTGCATCTTGAAGATGTGTGCTGTTCCAATGCGTACCTGTGCATCCTTGCTTTTGCTGACCAGGTGGGGACAAGTTCCAGCTAGGGGAGTTCAAGGAACTTGCATCGTCACTGCGCGCATCCTGGGGCCATCGACGCTAGAACTGATAGGATACCATGGTTTCAAACAATAAGTTGTGGCTGTTCACTTGAAGCGTTCGGCTTCAGACAATACGTTGTGGTTGTTCACTTCAAGCGTTCGGTTTCACTGGGTTTGTCCGTAAGCGTTTCGGTTTCAAACGATACGTTGTCGTTGTTCACACATGTCAGCCCGCGCCGCTGCAGCCCTGCTCTCCACCGACGCTGGAGGTGGAGGGGGTCGCGCGGGCGCTGGAGGCAGTGCTGGTCGCGCTCCTGGTGTGGGCGCTGGAGGCAGCCCCGGTGCGGGCGCTGGAGGCAGTGCGCGTCGCGCTCCTGGTGTGGGCGCTGGAGGCAGTGGGGGTGGCGATCCTGGTACTGCAGGCCAGGGCACGTCGGCGGTTGAACCACAGGGCCCTGGTCCGAGGGATGTGGTTTGTATACGAGTGTATGTATGTATGTGTGTATGTATGTCTGTATACACATATATGTATATACGTATACATGATTGTGTATATATATACATGTATATATGTACAAATGTATGTACATACATCTATACATACGTGTGCGTATACACATGTAAACCTGTTTGTAGGAAGGGACGGTAAGGTGACCTTCCCCTCGAATGACGTTTTAAATCCCGTCTAGATCCCGTCTGTCAGGGCCCTGTGTTTGAACCGCCGAAGCAACGGATCTGGCCTCCGAGAGTACGTGGTGGACAGGTACCGCCGTGGCCTCTGGACGGCCACTGACGCGTGCATTCTAGCACACCGCGTCACTCATGCAGGCCAGCCCCGTGGAGTATAGCATCTTCCATCCCCCACCTCCCTCTTTTTATTTTTTTTCTCTCTCTCTCTCTCTCTCTCTCTCTCTCTCTCTCTCTCTCTCTCTCTCTCTCAATATCAATCTCTCTCTCTCTCAATCTCTCTCTCTCTCTCTCTCTCTCTCTCTCTCTCTCTCTCTCTCTATATATATATATATATATCTCTATTTATGTTCTCCCTGTCTCCTCCCTCATCGCTGTCCTCCACTCATCCCCCCTCTCCCCTGCGCACTTCTTTTTCACCCCTCCCCTTGCATCTGGAAGATGCGAACACCCCAACGGTTTTGCAGGGGGCACTGGCCTTGAAGACTTAGCCCGCGCTCCGGGTCGTGGGCATTATGCTGAGCACATTAGGCATGCACTGGGTGAGAGACGTGCTGCATCATCTTACACGTGTGCCGTTCCCATGTGGAGCAAACATACGGAATCGAGATACTTGAATAAAGATTTCCCCATCAGCTTACCACGCGAGAGGTTTTTCGAGCTGCTGGAGCAACGTCCTGCAGATTTCAACACTGCTGCTATTAATGATTTGCCTGGGACGCATGCTTCGCACCCTGTTGTTTTAGAAAGAGGACACGCAGACACCGTTCCTCTCACGCTATATTCAGACGGAGTTCCGTTCTCGAAAACAGATTCATTTATTTGCTGGTATTGGAGTTCGGCTGTGGATCCCAACAGAAAACGACATTTGATTTGCACTGTTAAAAAATCTCACCTTTGCCAATGCTCGTGCAAAGGGTGGTGCACGATGCAAGTAATACAAAAGGTGATCGCCTGGTCATTCTCGGCGCTCGCCGCTGGCACGTTTCCGCCCCTGGAGCTTCGCGAGCTCCACCGCGGCCTCCCCTTTCGGGAAATATGGCGCTCTCGTGGAGTATCGCGCAGACTTGTTAGAATATGTTTCTTGTTTCGGTTTTACAAATTGGACGCACGTTCGGCACCGTGTTTTTGTTGCAACGCATCCCGCGCTGATATGTTTAATTTTGCCCGCGCGTTGGCCCTCTGCCCTTGGCGCCCCCGCCAGCGTAGCGATTTTAATGATGACCTCGGGGCGTGCGTGACCAAAAGGCGCGTGCAAAGTCGTGCCCAGCTGCGCAGGCTTCTAAGGTGCATGGAGCTTTCGCGCAAATATGGTGGTTTTGCGCTGGTAAGGCCGTTTCCAGAACTTCATTTGCCCGTGGGGTGGATCGTCATTTGCGACGAAAGCCTACTTGATTGGCACGCCCTCGTGGGCACAGGTGGGTCCATTGGCGTGGATATGTCAGGCTGGCTCACGTTTTTCAACGCTGCAAACACTTCCAACATTAAATTCTGGAGCCCGCTGTTCACCATCAGAGGGTTTAGTGTCGATTGTCTTCACCTCGATTGCATGCACGTTTTCGACCTCGGCATCAGCCAGTATGTTGCTGGTGAGGTCATGCTGAAACTAATTGACGCACATTTTGCGCAATCTGCTGAAGAACGGGGGCCAGCACGCATGCCGAGTTCGCAACCTACCTGCTCCTCTCACTTCTGAGATCCTCTGGTCATTGCTCCTCATCCGACGTGCTGCCATGCCCATTATCGTCAAAAGGCGTGCTTGGGGGCCCCCATCACCCACTGTGGAGCGGCGGCGGGTCGATAACATGGTTCATTTGCGCAGGCGCCTCAAGGCGCATTATAGAATGCGCCGTAGGCTGCGCGGCAAGCATTCAATAATCAACCGTTTAAAGTACAACCAGCTAAATGCTGGCGGCGCGCGCCCCCGCCTGAAGGCGAAAGCTGCACAAACGCGGAGACTGATGCCTTTCATTCGGATTTTAGCGGATGAGAATTGGCGCTTTCTCGGCGCAGGCCATCGGCACCTTCGCCGCGTAGTTTCGGCGCTCGTGGATATGGAAGTCGCCATGAAACGGTCGCCCCGCATAATGCCGCCAGTTGCTCTCTCACAGCTCCAGAACCACATCGTGACAGCTCTGCGCGAGTGGAAGGCGCGGGGCGGCCACGAAACGTATAAGTTTCACGTGGCCTGGGACCTTGCCAAAAGAGCAAGTACCCAGGGCAACCCCCTTTTTTATTGGACATATGCGGACGAGCAGGAGAACCGAGCCATGGGGACAGCTGCGAAAAGCGCGCACGCGGGACCAACATTCTACGTTACACTGTTGCAAAAGATCTTGCCCGAGGCGCGCTGATCGCAGTGCGCCTCTGGTGGGGAAGATCTTGAGCACGTGTGCGCGTGTAATGTTTGCGTCGCGTGCGGGCTCTTCAAATCTGTTCCCTTGGCGCGTCACCTCCTGTTCGTGACAAAAGAAAATTACTGTGCACCGCATGTGCTCAACAAGGAAAGGGGTTTGCAACAACAGCGGGGCTACTTGACTGCCAAACGCACTTATCGAATCACAACACACACAAACTAATGACGATATGTGCAATACAGAAGCACATCAAACAAACAACAATGCTTATGTGCAAAACGAAACACAACACCAACACAAAAAAAAAACAGTTGAATAAGAGATTGCGCTGCTTGTCAGAAGAGATTGTTTGTTTTGCCGACTCCTCCTCTACCTCGTCCCCTCCAGCACCCCCATTCGATCCACCTCTCCCACCCACCCCGCCACCTCTTCCACCCCCGCGACCTGGATGGTCGACGGGTTGGCTGCTGCTGGCCACCCTCGAGGGGCGCGCGTGCCATTTGCGACGTGAGCATTGCCCTGGCATGGTATTTCCTGGCGGTGAGAAGACATTGCGCTGTTGTTCGCATTCCTGGGGGCAGGGGAGGGTAAATGTAGCCCACAATGGATGAGCGGAGATTGCGTTGATTTGTTGTTCGTCGGGCGCCGGCTGCGGGGCAGCCAGGTGCTTGAGGCCAGCATGAGCGAATTCTGAGCGCTGCAGATTTTCTGAGGATGAGAAAAAAGATGGGAGACGAGATTGCGTTGTTTTTTGTGTTTGCTCTGTCGGTCTGGAGTGCCCGAGCGGCTTCCAGGCGGCCCCTGCGGCGAGGCAGCTGCGCTGCGTGGCCATCGATTTTACTTGTTGCTTCTGCGAGTTAGATGAGAAGAGGAGGAGGAGGGAGGAGGAGGGAAGCGGGAATGTGGGAGAGGAGGAGGGAAGCGGGGGACAATAGATGAGAAGACATTGCGTTGTTCGCTGCTCTGGCACCGAAGTGGCTGCAACGCAGGCGCAGGCTGCTGCGCAACGGTGAACGGTTGAAGCCCATCGCCCAATCCGAGTTTAGAAGGGGTGAGGGTGTGTAGCGGAGAAACGAGTGAAGGACTGTGAAGGGAAATTGGATGAGAATACATTGCGTTGTTTGTTGCTCGTCCCACACATCGGGTGTCTCGAAAAAATCGAGACGACAATATTTCATGATTGTCTGATTTTTGTTGGTGTGGGATTTCACGTGCAGGCCCTCGGGACCGTCAAATAACAATTCGAAAGATCGAGACGCCTGATGTGTGGAGGGCACAGGGGGCCCATGGCCTCCTGGCCCAGGCGGCGCCCATCGCGGGCTCACGGACTCCGTGGAGAGCACTTTATGTACCGTTTCACAGCGTTTCACTCGCAACTATTGTGTTGTTGCTGCCCTGGCAGAGATTGCTGGGATCGCCACTACGGTGCTTGAGCGATTTCATCAACAATTTCCATGCGTGGTCGCTGTTTTGGCCCCCTGGGGGAAAGGGACAGGGGCGTAGTATTCACACGGGGTAATGATAAGAGATTGCGTTGTCGGCTGGCCCCGCCGGAACGGGCGCCTGTTTTTTTTCCAGTCAGCTGCTGCTTTCTCTAGCCAACTTAACGTTCCGAAGAGGGGCAGAGATTGCGTGATTGTTGTTTTGCGTCAGGCGCGCATGCAGCCCACGTGGCTGCATCACCGCGCACGCGGTGAGCATATTGGAAACCCAGACATCCGACGTCTCAATTTTTTCGAGACGCGGGCCCCCGACCTCCCGACCACTTCTTTGGGACTAGTTTTTCATCCCGAGTGGTTTTTTGACGGTCCCGACGCCCAGCGAGGGCCCCGAGAGGCCAAAAACTATGTGACACCTCTGTTTAATTTTTGTTCGAGACGCTCAATGTCTGGGAATACTTACAGCGTCGCCACCGCGCGTGATGCATTTCCATCCTTCCTGAGGGTGATATTGGAAAAATCAGGGAGGGAAAAGGGAGGAATTCAAGGCAGAAGGAGGACAAGTAGGGGAGGTGATGAATAGAAATTGCGTTGTTTGTTTTGTTGCGCGCACGGCGCCGCATTCGACAATTCCATGTCGAATTTCCCGATGACTACGGAGAAGGATCCGAACATACTTGGCGAATAGAGGTGGACACAGATTGCGTTATTGTGTGTTTTCGGTGGCGGGGAAGACCACCGCCGCCAACCCTTCTGCTCGACTTCCGCTTTGCAGGTGTTTCCCTGGCAACGATTGCAAGGACAATTGGAAAATGGATAGGGAACCGTGTGATAATAATGTAGCACCGTAAATAACAACACCAACACATGCATGAACACAAACACACTGCCATACATTTAACATATACGTACGCATACAGTTGTATTCATGTGTATATATACAAATATGATGTTTGTTCCACCACCCTTATGTTTCACCACCGTGGGCTGTTTCACCGCCCTGCTGATTTGGGGTCGCGTTTCTTCTCAGGCCTCGGGCCCCTGGCGGCGCCGGCTGCAGGCCTTTGACATTTCCGAGAACGGTGCCCCTGCACGTTCCCGTCCGAGAGCGGCGCCCTACACACTTGCGTGCTACAGTGCAAAACTGAAGAGAAAGAGAGAGGGAGAGAGAGAAACAGAAAAGAGAGAGAGAGAGAGAGAGAGAGAGAGAGAGAGAGAGAGAGAGAGAGAGAGAGAAAGAAAGAAAGAAAGAAAGAAAGAGCGAGAGAGAGGGAACGAGAGCCAGGAACAATAAGACTCGTCGCTCCTGGCCAATATTTTTCTACATGCGGTCGCCCTTCGGGGCACCGCCCTTCGGGGCGAAGCTTCCATCCCAGGATGAGAAGAGATTGCGTTGTTGTTGCAACGCATTTTTACGATGATCCAGAACTGTTTGCCTTGCCTAAACAATCATCGTCATCCCGCATGTTTGCGTATCTGGTGGATTCTCTGTCCGCACTGCCCCCCAGCCCTGACTCGCCAAACTATCCTCTAGGCTTCCGCCTGTGCTCCAGTACCCTTGAGACGCAGAGGCGTTACTACCAACGCCCAACGACGCAGTTCCTAGCTCACAACGCACGCGGTTGCAACAACAGTCTGTTGTTGGACGCTTACATATAATAGAAAAGCTGTCTACATACACACAACATCTTCACAACGAACCAACGACAACATACACGCTATTTCACCAGAACTACAGTTGTCTCGGTTTTTTTGCAATGTCTTGGTTTTTCTGTTTTGTCTTGGTTAAAAACCATGACGTTCTTGGCGGCATTGGTTTTTTTAGGGCTGTCTGATGTCTGGGTCTGTCGAGCTACGTGGCACTGACGCGGGTGCAGCGCCGCGAGGACATGCTGATCTTTCGTCCTTTCGATATTGCGCCGTACCAGAAGAAGGACGAACGGAAGGGCCCGGACTTACTGCTGCGCACGTTGCGCGGAGAAGAGTTGGACTGGGAGGCGATAGAGCGGGAGTTCATGCCGTCTGGCAGGTGCGCGGTCTGCGGGTGCACGAAGTACAAGAACATGTACCCAACGGTCGGGCAGTGGAGCCGCGCAGATGGGCTCCGCGCGTGCAGCGTGTGCCTGGAAGATAAGAAGGGGTCCGGCACGCCGTGGCAATGCATGGAGTGTGGTCTATGGAAGTGCCAGGAGGCGTTCCACGCGTCACAGCACCACCCGTCGAAGTTGACCACGCGGCGTTGCGTGGACTGCCCCGAGAGACGGAGTTGCCGCGTGTGCGAGGGTCGGAAGTACGAAGAAGCGTTCGCGCCGTGCCAGTGGGACCTTGCAGGGAACAGCCGGTGCAGAGGGGGGATGCGCAAAGAGTGCGAGGAGCTGAAGAAGCACCTGACGTGTTCCCGCTGCGGCATGGAGAAGTTGGTGGGCGATTTTGCGGGGATTGAGAGGAACGCAGAGGAGCGGAAGTGCAAAGCGCGGAAGAAATCAATGAGAGAGGAAGAAAGACAGCGCGCCGAGGAAGGGAAACGGAGGGCATGCTCGAAATGTGGGGAGTCGAAGAGCAAGGCGGAGTTTTCCGCTCACATGTGGTGCATCGCCTCCAAAGAGACCGTTGCATGTACCCAGTGCGTCCAGGATGCGGCCGCCCAACGGGACTCGGCGGCGAGGAAAGACGTGAAGGCCTGTGTTGTGTGCGAGGTGGCGCAACGGCGTGATTTCTTCTCGCAAAAAATGTGGAATGGAGTGGCCGATCGTGACCGCAAATGCATGCGCTGCGTCAACGCTGGGGCTGCACAGCGGAACACAGATGCGAGGAAGGACGTGAGGGCCTGCGTGGTATGCGAGGTAGCGCAGCGGCGTGAATACTTTTCGAATTGGATGTGGGAGTGCGCGGGACATCAGCACCGTCAGTGCAAGCGCTGCATCGATGGCGCAAAGTTGGAGCGAGGGAAGTGGAAATGTGTAGAATGCAAGGGCGCTTTCGGGAGGGAGCACTACAGCAACTGGTTGGCTGGACAATCGACGCAGAAGGCGAATGGGAAGCAGAGATGCAACATATGTCGCGCTGGCCAAGAGCGCAAACGGAAGGAAGTCCCCGAGCGGACCCATGCGTCGGTAACGAAAAAGCATAAGGCTGGATAGGTGCCTCCGATTCCGAAAAGAGCAACGACGAACGCTCGTCGTAGTCGTGAAACCAGTCGCGGAGAGAGTATTAGAGGCATGCTGCCGAATATTGAGAACCGTGATAGCCTCAACATGTGGATCGGCTAAACGGACGGCCCACGAATGCCCGGACCCAGGCTGCACACACATGCCGAGAGCGAAGCTGCAGACACAAATGCCCTTGGAGCCATGCTGCAAACACAAATGGCTGACCTGCACACGCAAATGCCCAGAGCCAAGCCGAGAAATCGTGGCGTCGTGGGTCTTAAAAACAAAGGCTCCGTGGGAGAGAATGCCGGGGCGCGGTGGGGGGGGGTGGGGGGGGAGCGTGGAGGGGGGCGTTGGTCGTTCTTGGGCGAGAAATCGTGGGGTCGGGGGTCGGAAGGAGGTGGTGGCCAGGTGGGAGCCAGGTGGGGGCCAGGTGCGGGGTATCTGTCGATGTTGGCAGGGGAATCGTGGAGTCGGGGGTCCCAAGAACAGAGCCCAGAGGCCTGGGGGTGTCGGGGCCAAGTGAGGCGCGGGGAAAAGGGCGTAGGACGTGTTTTGGGGAAGGAAGGGGGGGGGGGATTTGTGGGGTCGGGGGTCCCGAGAAGACAGCCCAGAGGCCTGGGGGTGTTGGGGCCAAGTGGGGGGCGGGGAGGGGGGCGTTGGTCGATTTTGGGCGAGAAATCGTGGGGTCGGGGGTCCCAAGAACAGAGCCCATGGGCTTGGGGGTGTCGGGACAAAGTGGGGGGCGGGGAGGGAGACGTTCGTCGATTTTGGGCGAAACATCGTGGGGTCGGGGGTCCCCAGAACAGGGCCCATGGGCCTGGGGGTGTCGGGACCAAGTGGGGGGCGGAGAGGGTCGTAGGGTCGGGGGTTCCAAGAACAGAGCCAATGAGCGCGGAGGTGTCGGGACCAAGTGGGTGGCGGGGAGGGGCGATGGTAGATTTTGGGCGAGAAATCGTGGGGTCGGGGGTCCCAAGAACAGAGCCCATGGGCCTGGGGGTGTCGGGACCAAGTGGGGGGCGGGGAGCGGGGCGTTGGTCGTGTTTGGGCGAGAAATCGTAGGGTCGGGGGCTCAAGAACAGAGCCCATGGGCTTGGGGGTGTCGGGACCAGGTGGAGGGCGGGGAGGGGGGCGTTGGTCGATTTTGGGCGAGAAGTCGTAGGAGTCGGAAGTCCCAAGAACAGAGCCCATGGGCCTGAGGGTGTCGGGACCAAGCGGGGAGCGCGGGAGGGTGGCGTTGGTCGTTTTTGGGCGAAAAATCACGGGGTCGGGGGTCCCAAGAACAGAGCCCAGGGGACTGGGGGTGTCAGGACTAAGTGGGAGGCGGGGCGGGGGGCGTTGGTCGTTTTTGGGCGAAAATATTGTAGGGTGGGGGTCCCAAGAACAGAACCCAGGGGCTTGGGGGTGGGGGCCAAGTGAGGGCGCGGAAGAGGGGCGATGGTCGCTTTGGGACGGAAGTCGCGGGCGGGGCCCAAGAAGAGAGCCAGAGGCCTGGAGGTGTCGGCAAAGTGGGGGGACGGGGAGGGGGGCGTCTTTGTTTGTGGCGCGAAAAATCGTTCGGGTCGGGGGTCCCAAGAAGCCCAGAAGCTTGGGGGTGTCGGGACCAAGTGGGGAGCGGGGAGGGGGGAGGGGGCGTTGGTCGTTTGGAAGGAAGAATTGTAGGGTCGGGGATCCCAAGAACAGAGCCCAGAGTCCTGGGGGTGTCGGGACCAAGTGGGGGGCGGGGAGGGGGGCGTTGGTGGATTTTGGGCGAAACATCGTGGGTTCGGGGGTCCCAAGAACAGAGCCCAGAGTCCTGGGGGTGTCGGGACCAAGTGTGAAGCGGGGAGGGGGGCGTTGGTTGTTTTTGTGTGAAAAATCTTGAGGTCGGGGGTCCCCAGAACAGAACCCAGAGGCCTGGGGGTGTCGGGACCAAGTGGGAGGGGCTGGGAGGGGGGCGTTGGTCGATTTTGAGTGAGAAATCGTGGGGTGGGGGGTCTCCAGAACAGAGCCCAGAAGCCTGGGGATGCCGAGGCCTGGTGGGAAGGCAAGGTGGTGGGTATCGGTGGATTTTGGGCGAGAAATCGTAGGGTCGCGGGTCCCAAGAACAGAGCCGAGATGCTTGGGAAAGCCGAGGCCTGGCCAGGTGAGGGGTATCAGTCGTTTTCGGGCGAGAAATCGTAGGGAGGCTTAGGGGTGTCGGGACCAAGTGGGGGGCGGGGGGGGGGGGGGCGGTGGTCGTTTTGGAGGGAAAAATCGTGGGGTCGGGGGTCCCAAGAACAGAGCCCAGAGGCTTCGGGGTGTCGGGGCCAAGTGGGGGGCGGGGAGGGGGGCGTTGCTCGGTTTTGGGGGAGAAATCGTGGGGTCGGGAGTCCCAAGAACAGAGCCCAGCGGCTTGGGGGTGTCGGGACCAAGTGGAGGGCGGGGAGGGGGGCGTTGGTCGTTTTCGAGCGAAAAATCGTAAGGTCGGGAGTCCCAAGAACAGAGCCCAGAGGCCTGGGGGTGTCGGGACAAAGTGGAGCGCGGGGGAGGGGCGATGGTCGATTTGGGTGGAGAAATCGGTGGGGTCGGGGTCCCAAGAGTGGGTCACAGGCTTGGTGGCGTCGGTTTGCCAGAGGGGGTGGCGGGAGGGGGGGGCGTTGGGTAGATTTGGGCGGTGAGAAATCGTGGTTGTCCGGGGTTCCCAAAGAACAAGAGCCCATGAGATTGGGGGTGTCGGGACAAAGTGGGTAGGAGAGCGGGTGGGGGGGGGGCGTTTTGGTCGATGTTGGGCGAGAAATTGCAGGGTCGAGGGTTCCAAGAACAGAGCCCATGGGCCTGGGGGTACCGGGACCAAGTGGGAGGGAGGGGGGGGAGCGGCGGAGAGGGGAGCGTTGGTCGATTTGGGGCGAGAAATTCTAGGGTCGGGGGTTCCAAGAACAGAGCTCATGGGCCTGGGGGTGTCGGGGCCAAGTGGGGGGCGGGGAAGGGGGCGTTGGTCGTTTTGGGGCGAAAAATCGTGGGGTCGGGGGTCCCAAGAACAGAACCCAGAGGCTTCGGGCGTTGGTCGTTTTTGGGCGAGAAATCGTGGGGCTGGGAGTTCCAAGAACAGAGCCCAGAGGCTTGGGGGTGTGAGGACCAAGTGGGGGGGCGGGGAGGGTGGCGTTGGTCGATTTTAAGGCGAGAAATCGTGGGGTCGGGGGTCCCAAGAACAGAGCCCAGAGGCTTGGGGGTGTCGGGACAAAGTGGGGCGCGGGGAGGGGGGCGTTGGCCGATTTTGGGCGAAAAATCGTGGAGTCGGGGGTCCCAAGATCAGAGCCTACGGGCTTGGGGGTGTCGGGACTAAGTGGGGGGCGGGGAGGGGGGCGTTGGTCGATTTTGGGCGAGAAATCGTGGGGTTGGGAGTCCCAAGAACAGAGCCCATGGGCTTGGGGGTGTCGTGACCAAGTTGGGGCGTGGGGGGAGGGGGCGTTGGTCCTGCTGACGCAGAAATTGTGGGTCGAGGCGGGGGGTCCCCAAGACCAGAGCCCATGGGCTTGGAGGTGCCGGGAACCAAGTGGGGAGGGGGGGGGGAGCGTCGGCGGGGAGGGGGGGCGCTGGTCGATTTGGGGCGAGAAATTGCGGGGTCGGGGGTCTCAAGAACAGAGCCCATGGGCCTGGGGATGTCGGGGCCAAGTGGGGGGCGGGGAGGGGGGCGTTGGTCGATTTTGGGCGAGAAATCGTGGGGTCGGGGGTTCCAAGAACAGAGCCCATAGGCTTGGGGGTGTCGGGACCAAGTGGGGGAGCGGCGGGGAGGGGGGGGGGGGGGGGGGGGGGGGGGGGGGGGGGCGTTGGTCCGATGTTGGGCGAGAAATTGCGGGGTCGAGGGTTGCAAGAACAGAGCCCGTGGGCTTGGGGGCGCCGGGCCAAGTGGGGAGGGGGGGGGGAGCGGCGAGGAGGGAGGCGTTGGTCGATTTGTGGCGAGAAATTGTGGGGTCGGGGGTTTCAAGAACAGAGCCCATGGGCCTGGGGGTGTCGGGGCCAAGTGGGGGGCGGGGAGCGGGGCGTTGGGGGATTCCAGCTTTCGTAATAAGGAGGGGGTCTCATTTCGGGGGGGTCTCTTCCAGGCTATCTTGGAGGCCCTGGGGGGTCTGGGGACGATGTTTTGGAGGGTTCTCCCACGGGGGAGGTCTGAAATGGCCTGTCTTGGAGGGTCCAGACCCCCTCCCTTTTATTACGAAATCTGGAGTATGTGCGCGGCGCCCCCCCCATCCCCCCCCAAGGCGACGCGCGCACCGAGGAATCTCATATTGCATGTGTCGTGGCGGGCGCTTTCTGTCCACACCGCTCGGGAAACGATCTACTACAATATGGGTATACTGTATGTTCGGGTCGGACCGCGCGTGTGTCCCAGGGCCCCTTCAGATGTTCGTGGTGGCCCCGCTCGGGCCAGCCCGAGCCCCCCGAAGCCGAGCCGCAGGCCTCCCCCACCGAGGGAGCGAGCGGCCGAGCCCGCCGCGTCGCGCGAGCCGCGCGTGTCAGAGAGGCCCCGCCGCGGGCGCTCCGGGCGGAGCGCTGCCGGCGGCCCCGGGAGTCGGCCGACTCGGGTCGAGGAGGAGGAGGAGGAGGAGGAGGGGGAGGAGGAGGGGGAGGAGGAGGAGGGGGAGGAGGAGGAGGAGGAGGAGGAGGAGGAGGGGGAGGACGAGGAGGAGGAGGAGGAGGAGGATGAGGAGGAGGAGGAGGAGGAGGAGGAGGAGCCCCTGCTCTCGGAGCGAGTGGCCCCTTCGCTCGCCGCCGGGTCGGATCCGCTGCCAGCGGTGCCTGGTGCCCAGGGGGGCGCTCGCCAGGCTTCGGGGGCGGCAAAGAGGGGGGTGATGACTAGGGGGGGGTGGATATCATGGCGTGGGCCACGATATTTCCCCAGATGTCATGGCGCCTCTTCTGATGTCATGGCGTTCCTGGCCCCCCCGCTGGGCCGCGCACATGCCGCCGGTCATGATTTGCACCCCCCTTCTTGGACACCCCCCTCTTGGCCGCTCCCGATGTTTGGAGGCCTGGACATGGGCACCAACGCCAGCACAGGGGGTTGCCTCCACAGGGGGACGACGATCCTGGAATTCGGTGTCGGTGGTAATCTTTCGGCCACCCTGGAAGCCAGAGTATCTGTACGACCACCCTTCGGGTGATAAGGCGGTTGTGGGGGGGGCGGGCGAGGGGGGGGAGCCAACATCTGACTCAATCGATCTCACTATCGATCTCACTCAACGGGACACCACGGGACATCACGGGACACCACGGGATACCACGGGACACCACGGGACACCACGGGACACCACGGGACACCTGTCGATCTCACTATCGATCTCACTCAGCGGGACACAACGGGACACCGCGGGACACCGCGGGACACCTCTCGATCTCATTATCGGTCTCACTATCGATCTCACTCAACGGGACACAACTGGACACCACAGGACACCTCGGGGCACCACATCGATCTCAGTATCGATCTCACTATCGATCTCACGATCGATCTCACTCAACGGGACACCACGGGACACCACGGGACACCGGCGGGACACCGCGGGCCACCGGCCGCCGGAGGAGAATCATTTGGTCCGGCCGCGGCCCAGCCACAGGAGGATTTCGGGACACCAGCGGGACACCCGGGACACCGCCCGGCCCAACTGGGACACCTCCCGGCCACCGGCGGACGGGAAACGGACTTTCGCTCCTACTGACACCCGAGACACCCGGGACACCGCCCGGCCCAAGTCGGACACTTCCCATGCACCGGCGCACGGGAACGGTCTTTCGCTCCTACTTCGGCCCAGCTGCAGGAGGATCACGCGCAGCCTCGCCTCGCCAGCACGCACGGCACGAGCACGAAGCCGAAGCCGATTTCCCCGTGGCGGGTTTCCGAGGTCGCTGCGACCTCACCCCCCGACCTCCGATTAGCACCATCGCCGAGATCGGGATCTTCTTCCCTCGGTGGAAGCGCACCGCCGATATTGGTGCTGGTGTCAACCTCTGGGCCTGCGAGATCTGGCTGTCTGAGAACGGCCGATCGTTGAGGGTTGCACGGCCCGCGCGGTCTCGGACAGAACCGACGCCCAGGTCGGCACGGCAGGAGCCCGCCGTGGGCGGCCTCCGTGCGCGCGCGCCCCCTCGGCGTGGGCAGAAGTTGTCGGCGCTCCGCTTTATAGGCCCGTCCTGGAGGTCTGTGGGGCCGCTTGTGGGGCCGTCTCGGGGCCGTCTTGGAGGTCTCGTGGGTCGACTCGGGGCCCTCTTGCGAAGAACAAGAAGCGGCGTGAACCGAAACGTTCGATGCTCCGCGCGGATTTCTTGGATCTGCGCTGGCCCCCCCCTGGCGGCGCCGCAGCAGCCCCTGGCTCGGGCAGGGGTCGGAGGCGGCACAGCGCTGGTTCTGGCCAGATGGAAGGGGGAGAAGGGATTCGAGGTTCTGGACTCGAGACGGTTTTTCCCAATCATCCTGTGGTGTTGGGTCTTCGTTTTGAAGAGGCGCTTCCAGCGTTCCTCTCCTCTCCTCTCCTCTCCTCTCCTCTCCTCTCCTCTCCTCTCCTCTCCTCTCCTCTCCTCTCCTCTCCTCGCCTCGCCTCGCCTCGCCTCGCCTCGCCTCGCCTCGCCTCGCCTCGCCTCGCCTCGCCTCGCCTCGCCTCGCCTCGCCTCTCCTCTCCTCTCCTCTCCTCTCCTCTCCTCCTCCTCCTCCTCCTCGTCCTCCTCCTCCTCCTCCTCCTCCTCCTCCTCCTCCTCCCTCCCTCCTCCCGTCACCCCACCAAGTGCAGCGTTTCGTGGCCCCATAGGGAGTTCCACCGAAGGCTCCAGAGGGGGTGCCCGCATGCGGTCCCCCCACCCAGTGCAGCGTTTCGTGGCCCCCCATGGGGAGCTCCACCGAAGGCCTTTCTGAGGGTGCCCGCATGCGATCCCCCCACCCAGTGCAGCGTTTCGTGGCCCCACAGGGAACTCCACCGAAGCCCTAGTGGGGGTGCCCGCATGCGGTCCCCCACCCAGTGCAGCGCTTCGTGGTCCCATAGGGAGCTCCCGCATGCGGTCCCCCCACCCAGTGCAGCGTCTCGTGGCCCCCCATAGGGAGCTCCACCGAAGGCCTTTCTGGGGGTGCCCGCATGCGGTCCCCCACCCAGGTGCAGCGTTTCGTGGCCCCCCACAGGGAGCCCCACAGAAGGCCCCATTGGGGGTGCCCACATGCGGTCCCCCCCCCACCCAGTGCAGCGTTTCGTGGCCCCACAGAAGGCCCTAGTGGGGGTGCCCGCATGCGTCCGCCACAACCAGTACAGCGCTTCGTGGTCCCATGGGGAGCTCCACCGAAGGTCCCAGTGGGGGTGCCCGCATGCGGTCCCCCCACCCAGTGCAGCGTTTCGTGGCCCCATAGGGAGGTCCACCGAAGGCCCCTGTGGGGGTGCTCGCATGCGTCCGCCACACCCAGTACAGCGTTTCGTGAGCTCCACCGGAGGTCCCAGTGGGACCGCCCGCATGCGTTTCCCCTCACCCATTACCGCACGCCCCATCACGCGTTGCGTGGCCCAGCAGAGGCGGCACCCACAACGCGTTATTCACAAGAACATATAATTGGGTCCTTCGCCAGGATAATTTGTCTCTTTCGGCCTCTGGGGGCCGTTATCCGGTCCCGGGACCGTCCAGCAAGGATCCTGGGTGAAAAATTCACCAGATGCACACCAAGAGGGGTCCGGGGAAAGATCTCGAACTGATTCAATGTTTTTCTCCCCGCCTTGACAGATTTTCACGGGGCCTAGACCCCCTGGCCGCCTCCAAGCGGAGCGCGCCATATCAATTATATGTATGTTTGTCTGTTTGTCTGTCTGTCAGTCTGTTTGTTTGTCTGTCTGTCTGCATGCATGCATGTATGCATGCATGCATGCATGCATACATGTATATATGTATGTATGTATGTATGTATGTATGTATGTATGTATGTATGTATGCATGCGTGTATGTATGTATGTATGTATGTATGTATGTATATATATATGTATGCATGCATGCATGCATGCATGCATGCATGCATGTATGTATGTATGTATGTATGTATGTATGTATGTATGTATGTATATATGTAGGTGTGTGTGTATGCATGTATTTATGTATTTATGTATGTATGTATGTATGTATGTATGTATGTATGTATGTATGTATGTATGTATGTATGTATGTATGTATGTATATGTGCATGTGTGTGTATGTATGTATATATATATATATATATATATATATATATGCATGTGTGCATGTATGTACGTACATATGCACGTCTATATTTATATAAATATATATACATATATATAAATTTATGTGTGCATGCATTCATGTATGTATGCATGCATACATGTATGTGTGTGTGTGCATGTATGCATGTATGCATATATATATATATATATATATAGATGCAGGTCTGTATGTATGTACGTATGTAGGTATGTATGCATGCATGTATGCATGCATGCATGCATACATGTCTGTATGCATGTTTGTATGTCTGTGTGTATATACGTATGTGTGCATGCATATACGTACGTATGTATGTACGTATGTATGTGTGTATGCATGCATGTATGTATGTATGTATACACGCATGTATGTATACACGCATGTGTACATACATATTTTTATATAGACATGCATGTATGTTTGTTTATGTGTATGCATGTGTGTGTGTGTGTGAATGTATGCATGTATGTATGCATGCATGCATGCATGCATGCATGCACACACATTATACACATGTGTATAGGTGTTTCTACGTGATGTTGTCCTGCGTTGGTTTGATTCCTGTACGTGGTCTACTACGCCGCTGCTGCTACGTTTTCGGGGTGGCGGCAGGCCCGCGGCCCACCTGCCAGTTTTCTGTCCGCTTTCGCTGTAATCTCTTGCGTGCAGTGATCGATCTATCTCTGTATCTCTCTATAAATATACAGATATATATTGCAGTTTTTCCTCTCTCTCTCTCTTTATGCCGCCAGCCTGGCGCCCACTTTCTGGGGGTACCTTTTCCACACGCATGTCGAGTCAATAGCGAAAGCATGAAACAACTAAAGAAACAACGCCCTCAGCGCTATTAAGGAACAACTGAGGACGGGGGTGACTCGATCCGTGGGGGAGGGCCACCTCCTCTCGATGTGACCCAAAGAACTGCGGGAAGTGTCTCTGACATTTTCAGCCGGGGCCATCACAGAGTCCCGGGATCGTCACAAAACGAGGCATGCCCAATCGGCCCTGGGGAAGGGGTCGAGGCCTCCTGGGGTCCACTTTGCGAAAAGCGCACGACGTCGGAGATCATGGGTCAGGGCGGAACAGGTGTACCAGTGACACGCCGCTGTTGCGAGGAGGAGGAGGAGGAGGAGGAGGAGGAGGAGGAGGAGGAGGAGGAGGAGGAGGAGGAGCAGCGTTTTGTTCCTGTTCGTATCTGCCCCAAGGCCTGGGTCGGCGGCGAGCGATGGGGGGGGAGCGAGGAGGGGCGGGCCTTCTCAGAGGGCTCGGAAGTCTCCTGGCCTTCTGATGTGTTTTCGAAGCCCTCCCCGCCCCCGACGCCGCCGCTGCCGACGCCGCCGCCGCCGTCGACGACGACGACGACGACGACGACGACGTCGTTGACGACGACGAAGACAAGGAGGAGGAGGAGGAGGACGACGACGACCACGACGACGACGACGACGACAAGAAGGAGGAGGAGGACGACGACGACGACCACGACGACGACGACGACGACAAGGACGACGACGACGACGAGGACGAGGACGACGACGACAAGGACGACGACGACGACGACGACGACGATACCGACAAAGAAGACGAGGAGGACGACGGCGATGCCGAGGGCGAGACGTCGTCGTCGGAGCTCCACCATGGCAGAGTCTGCGGGAGGGGCAGGGCTCCTTTCTCCCGCCTTCGTCCAGACAGTCCCCGCCTCTCTCTGGCCCTCCTCTTCCTCCTCCCTCCTCCTCCTCCTCCTCCTCCTCCTCCTCCTCCCTTGCTCCTCCTCCTCCTCCTCCTCCTCTCCTGCTCCTCCTCCCCCTCCTCCCCTCCTCCTCCTCCTCCTCCTCCTCCTCCTCCTCCTCCTCCTCCTCCTCCTCCCCTCCTCGGGTTCCCTGCGGCCCCGGGGGAAACCGTCCACTCGGCTCCCTCGATCCGTGGGGGAGGGCCAGGGGGCGACAGGGGAGGGAGGGGCGCCAGTGGCAGAGCTCCTGGCCTGGGACGACCTCCGACGACGCCGCCGCCGACGACGACGCCGACGACGCCGCCGCCGCCGACGCCGCCGTCGACGACGAGGGCGACGACGACGACGACGACGCCGCCGTCGACGACGAGGACGACGAGGACGACGATGAGGACGACGACGTCGTTGACGACGACGACGACGACGAAGACAAGGAGGAGGAGGAGGACGACGACGACCACGACGACGACGACGACAAGGAGGAGGAGGACGACGACGACCACGACGACGACGAGGACGACGACGACGACGAGGACGAGGACGACGACGACAAAGACGACGGCGACGATACCGACAACGAAGACGAGGACGACGGCGATGCCGAGGGCGAGACGTCGTCGTCGGAGCTCCACCATGGCAGAGTCTGCTGGAGGGGCAGGGCTCCTTCTCCCGCCTTCGTGCAGACAGTCCCCGCCTCTCTCTGGCCCTCCTCCTCCTCCTCCTCCTCCTCCTCCTCCTCCTCCTCCTCCTCCTCCCCCTTCTCCTCCTCCCTTGCTCGTCCTCCCCCTCCTCCCCTCCCTCCTCCTCCTCCTCCTCCTCCTCCTCCTCCTCCTCCTCCTCCTCCTCCTCCCCCTTCTCCTCCTCCCTTGCTCCTCCTCCCCCTCCTCCCCTCCTCCTCCTCCTCCTCCTCCTTATTTGCCCACCCCGGCTCCCAGCCAGCTAGTCGAGGCCTGCGCCGGTCGAGGGGGGAGATTCAGGGGAGGAGAGGGCAGCCATGCCCGCGACCCCTCCTCCTCCTCCTCCTCCTCCTCCTCTTCCGCCTCCTCCTCCTCCTCTCCCCCTCCTCCTCCTCTCCTCCCCCTCTCCTCCTCCTCCTCCTCCTCCTCCTCCTCCTCCTCCTCCTCCTCCTCCTCCTCCTCCTCCTCCTCCTCCTCCTCCTCCTCCTCCTCCTCCTCCTCCCCTGTCGCCACGACGGAGCTCTTCTCGGTATTCTCGTCAGGGGGGAGGTCCAGGGAGCAGCGGCACGGGGTCAGAGCGTTTCCCGGGGCAGGTCTAGGCACTGGCGTTAATTTTGGGTGCCATGGCGTCCCCGAGGAGATGCGGGAGGTCAGGGGCAACGATATGGGGGGGGATAGGCATCGGGTCAAGTCGGGCACGTCCATCTGCAGGAGGAATGTTCAAAATAGTAATCGTCGGGGAGCGGTTTTTTGAGCATGTTTGATGTTGCCTTGAATATTTGTTGAGTGTTTTTTGTTTTTCGTTCAAATCCCCCTGTAGGAGGACACGCCCGACCTAAGCATAGGGAAGATGCATCGATCCGCCACCGCCCATGGATTGCCCATAGGGGCCCGATAGCCCCAACCTGCCCAGGAGGAGGAGGAGGAGGAGGAGGAGGGGGAGGAGGAGGAGGAGGAGGAGGAGGGGGAGGAGGAGGAGGAGGGGGAGGAGGAGGAGGAGGAGGAGGGGGAGGAGGAGGAGGGGGAGGAGGAGTGCGGAGTCTGCCCACGCTCCGCCCGACCCGCCGAGGTGGTGGGACGGCGGCGAGGCCTACCCCGTGCCGGTGCACTGACGCGCAGAGACCGCGCCACGGCCCGGCGCGGCCAGGAGGCCGCCGTGGCCCAGTCGTTTTCCAGCCGCTCGATCCTCGGGGGGTGGACAGAGCCTCAGAGGAGGAAAAGGTACTCCAGATTTCGTAGTAAAAGGGAGGGGGTCTCAATCCTCCCAGACGAGAAGTTTTAGACCCCCCCCCCGTGGGAGAACCCTCCAAAACATCGTCCCCAGACCCCCCCAGGCCCTCCAAGATAGCCTGGAAGAGACCCCCCCCCGAAATGAGACCCCCTCCCTTTTATTACGAAATTTGGAGTACCCATACCTCTAGCCTTGCCTCGTTTTCCCCTCTTGGGGGCCTACTGGGAGGCCCTCGTGGCCACCGCTGGGTTCTCGTCGGGATCCTGGTCAGAACGCACCCCGGGAGAGGTCCGGGGAGTGGCGGTATCGGTACTTGTGGTTTCCACAGAACCCCCGCCTTGACACGTAGATTAGTGAATTGTCCGTTTGCGGTTCTCGAGAGGGCGCCGCGGCCGTCCTGTTCCAGGCTTGCGCCCGCCAGGTTTAGGCCGAGGTAGTTTTTTCACTGAGCCGCGTTTTGCTAAGGGGGTTTCTGTCCATCCCCGAGATCCGCCCACCCACAGCCCGGGCTGTTTCTGTCCGCTGTTTTTCCCCCCATCGATTCCAGCCAATTCGGCGGCGCACAGAAGGGGGGGGTCGGTGTTTCTCTGCAGAGCCACAGAGCCAGGTGGGGGAGGGGAGCGAGGGGGGGAAGTGAGACGGAGAAGGCCTTCTCAGAAGGTTCGGAAGTCGCCTGGCCTTCTGGGAAGGTTTCCGAGCCTTCCCCAAAGACAGCACAAAGACTTCTGAGGAGGCGCGAGGACTTCTGCGAAGTCCCGCGGCCTTCTGAGAAGGCCTCCTCCTTCTCACTTCTCCCCCTCCTCGCTCGCCGCCGAAGGTGGGGGGGGCTTCTCAGAGGCCTTCCCGCGTCGAAGCCCGGACGCACCGTGCTGTCTGACAGGCCAGCCACGCCTGGGTGAGCTGGGTCCGCCCTCCCCCCCCCCGCTGTGGGGGCCCAGCGGCTTCACGGTGGGCCCGCTCCTGGGGCGGCGCGGTCAAGACGCTGAGGTAATACGCCCCGCTTGGGGCTCAGGCGGGGCCTGTTGGGCTCTCGGGCCGTTCCTCAGGCTCGTGTCGTGGAACCCTCCTCCTCCTCCTCCCCCTCCTCCTCCTCCTCCTCCTCCTGCTCCTCCTCCTCCTCCTCCTCCTCCTCCTCCTCCTCCTCCTCCTCCACCTCCTCCTCCTCTTCCTCTCCTCCCTCCTCCCTCCTCGTCCCTTCCTCCTCCTCCTCCTTCTCCTCCTCCCTCCTCCCCTCCTCCTCCTCCTCCTCCTCCTCCTCCTCCTGCACCTCCTCCTCCTCCTCCTCCTCCTTCTTCTCCTGCCCCTCCTCCTCTTGTTCCTCTCTTCCCTCCTCCTCCTCCTCCTTCTCCTCGTCTTCCTCCTCCTTCTCCTCGTCGTCGTCGTCCTCCTCCTCCTCCTGCCCCTCCTCCTCCTCTTCCTCTCCTCCCTCCTCCTCCTCGTCCTTCCTCCTCCTCCTTCTCCTCCTCCCTCGTCCCCCTCCTCCTCCTCCTCCTCCTCCTCCCTCCTCATCAACATACACCTCCTCCTCCTCCTTCTCCTTCTCCTGCCACTCCTCCTCTTCTTCCTCTCTTCCCTCCTCCTCTTCCTCCTCCTCCTCCTCCTCCTCGTCCTTCCTCCTCCTCCTCCTCCTCCTCCTCCTCCTCCGCGGTGGCCAGAAAAGCCCCCTCTTCGTTTGTGCCTCCTCCTGCGTTCCTTTGTGGTAGCACGGTGGCTGCGCGGGGGAGCACAGCTCAGCCCCCTCGGCTGTGGCTGGCCAGAGCCTCCCCCCTCGCTCGAGAGGAGGTGCTGGTGTTGCGTGGTGGGCGTTCGTGTGGCCCAGTGGGTGTGCGCACGGCCCAGATCGGGGCTCAAGAGACGGGGTTCTATGCAAACGGGGGTCAGCCAGAGCGCCAGATCCTGCAGGATCCTGCAGGGCCAGGGTCGCACTGACCCGGGTCTGGGTGCAGGATCCCGCAGGATTTTGCAGGATCCTTCGCGTTGACCCAGGTTTGGGTGCAGGATCTTGCGGGCTTCTGAAGCTCCCTGACCAGAGTGCCCCGGTGTTTGTGAATCGTCGAGTACGGCAGAGGGTCGGACAGGGCCGGGGCGAAGTCAGATCCGTTCGAGTGCGCTCTCGGAGCGTTCCAGAACGCTTTCGAGAAGGCCGCGTCGCCCGAGACCCGAGCACATTTCCTTCGGGCGGCGGGCAAAGGGTGAAAGCCGACATGCCGTTTCGATGGATGGTCCAGGCTTGCACTTGCAAGAGGTGACTCACAAGACGGACTGATTCTCGGGGTGCAGGAGCCCAACTTCGGGGGTGGACGGACCTCCTACCCTGACACGTTGATTAGGGAATTGGCCGTTTTCGGTTCGCGAGAGGGCGTCGAGGCCGTCATTTTTGCGGGTCTAGGTCCGTCGGTTTCGGTCCCAGGCCGTCTTCACTAAGGGGAGGTCTACTAAAGGGAGGTTTGTCCACCGCCGACAACTGGACTTCACCCTGAGCCCTCCATCCTAAGGAAATGCTCAGGGGACATCCTCTGGAGCCGCCGGAGCTCTCAGAGATTGCCGACTTATCGGCTGCGTCTCAAAGGGGGGGGGGGTGCTCGGCTGCAGGCAGAGGCCCGGGGACCCCTGCTCGAGAGAGAGAGGGAGAGGGTGCTTTTGTGTGGGGCTCGCTGCACGTTCGCGTGGCACTGCGGGTGTTTGTACAGCCCGCCCTGCTTGGCGGGTCGACCGTGCCAAATCAGGGGCGCCCTCGAGGGCGCGAGGCTATTCGCACTTCGCGCTTCGCGGTTCGGCTCCGATTCCTCCTCGTCCTCCTCTTCTCCCCTGGGGGTTGGCGCGAGAGCGCGAAGCTATGCGTGCTTCTCGCAGCGCGAATCGTGACATCAGGCGCCCTTGGATTGGTAGGTCGACCATGCCAAGTCGAGGGCACCCTTGTGTCCTGTACCGACCTATGCAACCCGCGTGTCCTTTTGGTGTTCTGTGGCCACGTTACCGTCGGAAGAGATTCTTGTGTCCTCTCGGGTGTTCCGTCTAATCAAGCCCGACTGTGTGGCCCGAGTGCTCCAGATTTTGTGACCCGTCAAGTACGGCAGAGGGGGGTTCGGCTGCAGGCAGAGATCCAGAACCCCTCCCCCTTCCTCGGCGACAAGGCGCCTCTGAATACCTTCTTGGAGTCTCTGAAGAGCTGCTAGGGGCTTCTGAATAGCTTCTTGGGGCCTCTGAAGAGCTTGGGACCTCTGACGAGCTTCTTGGAGCCTCTGATGAGTTTCTTGTGGAGATGGATGTCATGATGGCGAGAGGAAGGGGAAGGGATAATGGTATCATGAATATGACCTTGACATGTATGCTCATTAGGACGATTGTGATTGTGATCCAGTTGCTCGCAGCAACTCCGCCACCCTGCCAGTCTTACATTCTAGGCGATGGCTGTTCGAATCGATGATGGTGGTGATAAGGATGATGGTGATGATGACGACGGCGATGATGATGATGCTGCTGCTGATGATGATGATGCTGATTGCGATGAAGATGATGATGAGGATGATGATGATGATGATGATGATGATGATGATACTGATGATGATGATGCTGATGATGATGGTAATGATGATGCTGCTGCTGATGATGATACTTATGATGATGCTGATGATGAAACGGACCATTCTAGTTCTCTGATGTCTAAGAATAAGAAGAGTAAGGATTGTAATGATGATGCTGATGATGCTGATGATGATGATGGCGGTGACGATGAGGATGATGGTGATGGTGATGATGATGGTGATTATGTTGTTGATGATGATGGTGACGACGATGATGATGATGCTGATGATGATGATGATGATGATGATGATGATGACGGTGACGAGGATGAGGCTGAGGAATATGATGATGATGCTGATGATGATGATGATGATGATGATGATGATCATGATACTGATTGTGATGATGATGATGATGATGGCGGTGACGATGATGACGATGATGATGATGCTGATGATGCTGATGTTGATGATGCTGATGAAGATGATGACGATGATGCTGATGAGGATGATGATGATGATGATGATGATGATGATGATGATGATGATGATGATGATGATGATGATGATGATGATGATGATGATGATGATGCTGATGATGATGCTGATGATGATGATGATGATGATGATGATGATGATGATGATGATGATGATGATGATGATGATGATGATGATGATGATGATGATGCTGAGGGAGGAGGAGGAGGAGGAGGGAGGAGGAGGAGGAGGAGGAGGAGGAGGATGGGGAGGGGGAGGGGGAGGGGAGGAGGAGGAGGAGGAGGAGGAGGAGGAGGAGGAGGAGGAGGAGGAGGAGGAAGAGGATTTTAGGAGGAGGAGGAGGGAGAGGAGGTCGAGGAGGAGCAGCAGGAGGAGGAGGAGGAGGAGGAGGAGTAGGAGGAGGAGGAGGAGGAGGCGGAGGAGGAGGAGGAGTAGGAGGAGGGGGAGGAGGAGGCGGAAGGGAGTCGTCACATGTGATACCTTTCGTCGTTACTTCTCGGCGAGCCCTCATAGACCTCATTTTGGCAGTCTTTGGGTTGTTCTGGGCTCCGATGGGCAGGCTTTGGGCTCCCTTGGGGTCCTCGTGGGCTTTCTCTGGGCCCTCTTGGGCCCGTTTTAGGGCTTTTTTGGGGCCACCGCGGCCGATTGTGGGCTGTCGTGAGGCGTGAGGCCGTCTTGCGCCGTCCCAGGATCATCGCAGGCCGTCTCGGGTCCCTTCGGAGGCCATCTTGGCCCAGTTTCAGGCACCCTTGGGTCCCTCCTGGGCCGTGCTGAGGCCGTCGTGGAGGCCTCTTGGGCCATCTTGAGGCCGCCTGGGGCCATCTTGAGGACCTCTTGGGCCGTCGTGGTGCCATCTGGGAGGCTGCTTGGGCCATCGGAGTCACGGATACCCTACAAGGCGCGAAAGTCAGCATCCCTAAACTCTGGAGGCGTTGAAGTTTTGTGCTCGTGAGTTTACCCTGTTTTGTGGGTAGATACGTTGTATCGCATTTATCATGGCTGGTATTTTCGGATACCATTCCTTGCTCCCTGTTTCACAAGGGACATCCCAGCCGATGCCAATGCTTATGTACACCTTACGGCAGGTTCGAATTGTTGTGAAGCTCATTTTTCATGCCCTACGTATACCACGTTCATAGCGTTGTACGCTAATCTCGTTTACCGTTTTCTTTTGTGCGCGGTATTGGAAGGCCAGAGTCCCAGGCAGTTTTTACCAAGACACACTTATTGGTACGACGTTCTAGATATTTTTTGTTGTCGGGTTATAATTTTGCAGACGTGTTCGACAACGTTTTTGCTGCCGCTAATTTGAATGGATTGCGGGCCGTGCACCGTGTCTTTAACAGACTTTGGTGCTTCCGCGCAGATGTCAATCGGCGTTGCGCGAGTGGTGCAAGACAGATTTTGTGTTCAAGTCGTCCTATTGTGTTAGATATTAACTCCGTTGAAGGGTGCGAGTTTTGAATGCCGTACGAGCATTGTTAGTTACGCGTCGTTTTCGGTTTTGGCCCCTTTGGACGCTGTAGGCATGCGTTGTATTAATTAGGTGCTGTTGTTACGTACTCTTCCATGTTTTTTGTTTCTTCATTCAGTTCCTTCAAGCATGTCTTGCTCATCTGTTGCCGTTTGTCCTTTTTATTTCTTGCCTTCCTGTCCTTGCGTATCGCTGCGTTTGCCGGCCCAGTTGACTGGTTTTCTTGCTTGTGATGGTTTTCAGAGTATTCGTTTTCTCTTGTCCCTTTTAATGCCGTAGGTCGGTTCATCATTTTTTATATTCTGTTTGTCGTGGGCGTTCCCCGTCGGATTTTCCGCGCCTGTGTAGTCGATTTGTATGTATTCCAGGCGTTGATTCGGCTTGTCGGCGAGGCGCCGCACTTGGCCGTTCTACGGAACGAAAGCCCGTTTTGTGAGCTCACTTGCAATCGTTATTGCGACGTTCATAAGAGAAAACATTTGGGGGCATTTTTTCTCTTTATATATATATATATATATATATATATATATATATATTTATTAAAAAAAACATTCATCGTAGTTTCCGAGTTTCGAGGATCTGTGTTTCATTACAGCCGTTTGCAAAAAAACGTGTAACGCGCTTGATGTTGTAGCGTGAAGTTGGTATTAGCGTTTGATTCGGGATGTGCGATCATAATATCAGCCAGCGTTGACTCCAAATAGATTAGACGACTCAAATCAAGGAATCAGAAGAATCGAGCATGCTTGGAATCCGCAACTCAGCAAGCAACTAAGTGTGCAAGCAAGCAAGCAAGCAAACGTGCAAGCGCGCAAGCAAGCAAGCAAGCAAGCAAGCGCGCAAGCAAGCAAGCGCGCAAGCAAGCAAGCAAGCACACATAAGGGGGGGTGCCATTGGAAAAAGAGGGAGGGGGATAGGCATAGGCATAGGCATAGCCATAGCCATAGGAATTAGGGGGGGGGCATAGGAATAGGGGGGGGCAACATACCAATTAGTAGGGTTTGAGCCAGGACTCCTAGGGCAAGCCTATTTGGAGAATTTATGTGGAAGATTCTATTTCTCATGGTACCCATGCGCCCGGAAGCCTTAGAACTGGCCTCATTTTTGTCAACGTTTCCAGGGCTTCCTGTTTGTTCTTTGTTTTTTTCCGCGTGACGTCCAACCATGGTTCTGATTTTACGATCTGCTGCGTCGACATCAGATCTTTCTAGTAAACATGGAATCCAGATTTTTTTTGAAGCGTGTTGACAATTATCTGGTTGGCGAGGTTGCGAAGCAGACTTTTTTGTTTCTAGATCGCGAGCAAGGGGTGCGATTTTTTGCTTTTACTTCCGCGCTGCCGTGATTGGCCCTGATCTCGTGCCGGCGCGTGTTTCAAAATATACGTCCGGAAAATGGCGTTGGCTGAATAAATCGCCATAGCGACCGTTATCAGTTCCAGTGTTAATGCTATTGTTACTGCTACTAAGACTACCGCTACCACTGGTGCAGCTACTACTGCGACTGCTCCTGCTACAGCTACATCTACAGCTACTGCTGATACAACAGCGAACCGTAGTAGTAGCAGTAGTAGTAGTAGTAGTAGTAGTAGTAGTAGTAGTAGTCGTAGTGGTGGTAGTAGTACTAGTACTACGACTACTACGACTACTATGACTACCACTACTATTACTACTACTGGTACTTCTTTTACCAGTTCTTCTACTACTATCACGAAGTACTACGGCTACTATGACTTCTACTACGACTGCTACTATCTACTACAACAACAACTACTACTACAACGGCTACTACTACGACTACGACTACGACTACTATTCCGAGTGCCACTATTTCTAGTACCAGTCTAACAGCGACTCATATTATTACTACTACTACTACTACTACACGACCGCCACCACTACTATAGGGACTACCACTACCACTACTATTATTACTACTACTACTACTACAATTTCGACTGCTAAAACAACGACAATTTCGACTATTACGATTACTGCTACTATTACTAAGGCGACTACTTCTGATATTACTATCTCTATTATTGCTATTGCTGATACTACGAGTGCTGTTAGTACTACTTCTGTTACTCGTGATACAACAACTACTACTACTACTCATGGTACCTACTACTGCTACTACTACCACTACTACTACTACTACTACTACTACTACTACGATTGCTACTACTGCTACTACTACCACGACGACCTACTACTACTACTACTACTACTACTACACTGCCTTCCAATACGCTTACTATCAGTATTCCTACGACTAGTAGTCGTAGTAGTAGTAGTACTACTACTACTACCCCTCCTACTACTACTACTACTACTACTACTACTACCACTGCGGCTACCACTACTACCACCACTACCACTACCATTATTATTAGTACTACTACAGCTGGGGCGACTACAGTGACCTGCTACGGCCTACCATGATCTACTACGACCTACTACTCCCGGAGTATGTATATATACAGATCGTGGTTGCCACTACTAGTACTGCTACTACTACGACTTCGGCCAGGGTTGATCATCATCTAATCACGCGGTATCATATCAGCGGGTCAGGGTTCGGGCTCGGATTCGTGATCGATCCATTGGGTTTCGATTCCCATGGATTTTGATTGGCCCACGCTATTTCCCATTGGGCCCGATTCTCTTTGGTTCCTATTGATTTACTATTCCTTTTGATTCTCTCTGGCCCCCAGTGAGTGTTTCACCTCCTTCTCAATCGATTCCTATTGGTGAATTTTTTCCCAGCGATTGATTCCAATTGGTTCTTATCGATTCCTTTAGGTTCCCAGCGATTCCGAGTGATTCCTGTTGATCTTCCACTGAGTACAATTTATTTGAATTTTGCATTTTTTTCCGGATTTTCAGGGTTTCTCAAGAATCTCAAGAGTCCACAGAAATTTTCAATGTTTCTGTGGTTTACAGAGGTTGCCTCGGGACCCTCCCAGATTATTCGGCTTTCTCAAGGATGTCGCAGGATACCGTAGGCATACTGAGGTTCCTCAGGATACCCCAGGTCTTTTCAAGGACGCCCCTGAATCCGTTGGAACCCAATTGGCTTCAACAACAGCAACTCCAGGTTTCCATTGGGCAGCATGTGGGTTTCACTTGACGACCAGAAGTTACGCGCTCTCCAAGAGAACTCCTATGGCCAAATCCTGGGGATAACAGCAGTCTCATCCTTGGCGCGTGACCAGATCATGCTTCGGGGGCGCGTGGCCAGGTGATGATCTACCATATCACGAAAACTATATTATTACGACTGCTACTACTATGTCTGTTGCTACTACGACTACTACTCATACTACCACCACCACCGCTACTACTACTCCTGTTACCTCTTCTGTTTCTTCTTCTTCTTTTCCTACTACTACAACTACTACTACTAGTACGATTACGCTTGACTACTACTGCTACTGTTACTACTACTACTACTACCACTACTACTACTACTGCTACTACTACTTGTGCTACTACTATTACTTTTGCTACTACTGCTACTACTACTGCTACTATGAGTAGTAGTAGTAGTAGTAGTAGTAGTAGTAGTAGTAGTAGTAGTAATAGTAGTAGTAGTAGTAGTAGTGTAGTAGTAGTAGTAGTAGTAATAGTAGTATTCGTAGTAGTACTACTACTGCTACTAGTACTGCTAGTGTTACTACTACTACTACTACTACTACTACTACTACTACTACTACTACCAGTACTACTACTACTACTAGTACTACTATTACTACTACTACTACGGCTACTACTACTGCTACTACTACTACTACTATTACTACTACTACTACTATTACTACTACTACGACGACGGCGACTACTACTGCTGCTGCTGCTGCTACTACTACTACCACACCGACGACTACTACTACTACTACTGCTACTACTACTATTACTACTACTACTATTGCTATTACTGCTACGACTACTACTACTACTACTACTACAACTACAACTACTACTACTAATACTACAGTACGCCTGTGGCGGTGGACACTACTACTACGATCGCTACTACGACTTCTATTGCTATTTGTTCTACCAGCACTAGCACCGCTAGCATTATTCTTACTTGTACTATTTGTTTGATTAGTTTCCAACCAGGAATATTGTATGATTTTGTTCATCCTTATTCTACTATTACTACTACTACGACTACTGCTACGACTACCTTTTCTACTGCTACTACCACTACTATTGCTACTACTACTACTACTACTACTACTTCTTCTAATACCACTACTACTACTACTACTACTACTACTACTACTACGACGACTACTACTACTACTACTACTACTACTACTAGTACAGGTACTCAACTACTACTACTACTACTACTACTACTACTACTACTACTACTACTACTACTACTACTACTACTACTACTACTACTACTACCACTAGCACTAGCACTACCATGCTACTGTTGCTGCTGCTGCTGCTACTACTACTACTGCTACACTTTTGTTGCAACTCGTATCGAATTGCGTTATACACGCATCTAGATTGATGTTTGTTTGGCTTCCTTTATCTGGGTGGGAACGCAACCCAATTGCAGGTTGCCCAGAGGCTCACAGCTAACAGCGGAATGTTTTACATATTATTCTTACTTGGGGATCCAGCGCGGGCCACAGTAACACCCATCCGGCCGCTCGCTGGACCAGACAACCACGCACCGGGCCACACAAACACCCAACGGGCCACACAAACATGCTGCCGTTGCTCACCCCACCCCCTCTTTCCAGGGGCAACGGCAAAGTAGTTGGACTGGCCCAGGGCCCAGAGGTTGGGAAGCATCGACCCCCAATCAGCCAGTCTTCGCCCATCGCCGAGGGAACTCAAGTGTGGATTACGAGGCGCGTGGACTAGCGACGGGCCCCCCGCTTCCATGCAGAATCAGCGCTCTCCGTCGTCAGATGAGGCGGCACTGGTCTCACGTTTCGGGGGGTACCTTTCCCGACGCGTGGATCTGGCGCCCACGCGCCAGGTTATCCATGTTAACGTGTGCCCGAAACCTGGGCCCTCGACAGGAGCCAGGGCATTGATGCTCGGGTGCGTATCGCTGATCAATCAGGCGGTGCATCGTCGTTTCCGATTCGCTGGCCATTGTTGCCCCTCTTGAGCCCCCATGTGTTGAGCGGCCCAGGGAGCCTGCTGAGGGCCCCCCCCCCGAAACAGCAGGCTTTTTATTTTCGATGCACTTCCCCTGGACTGGTGTTTTTGATCCGTGTTCTGACAGCCCGAGGCGCAGTATGAGCGCCCCGCGGGGCAGGCAACGATGAGATACCGCCGTTTCGATTTTTTCAGCCGCTGAATGTCTGGCTTTCGGGCCATCGCTCGGCTCTCGGGTGCCCTTCCGGGGCGAAACGGGCACCCCCCGCAGCGCCCGCGGCGAGGCGCCGCTGCTGGAGCGCCCCCCCCCAAGGCTGGAAGACCGTCAGGAACCGATGAAGACGCCCGAAGACCTCGCGCTTTCGGATGTTCCAAACCTGCTGTAGCCTTCGCCACCAGGAAGAACGCCGAGCACCAAGAGAGCACCGAATCTGGGGGGGGGGTTCACACGTCGGGCCCTGGGAGGCGATGCCCGCTCGACACGTTTCCGACACTCCCCTGGGCGCTCGAGGTCGTCTCTGGGAGGTGGCCCTTCGGCACGATGGGAGCGCGACACAGCTCGAGCCCCGGACCTGATGTCTTCCCCCCCCCCGCGGGTGCGCCGCCGCCCGGAGGTTCTTTTCCACGGCGCGCGGGCTCCTGGCCCCGGCCTCGGGCTGCACGGCGGCGCGGGGGCGGGCGGGCCGCACCGCCGGGCCTCGGCCGAGGAGCGCCGGGCCGCGGCCGAAAAGTTGCCGCCGCGGCTCGGAGGCGTAGCTGCCCGGAGGGTGTCTCCGAAGGGCTCAGGCGACCCAGGGCCGAGGGGCGAGGGCCCTCAGGGGGGAGGGGCGAGGGGGCGAGGGGCGAGGGGGGAGGGTAAGGAGGACCAGCAATCGGACCAGTAGGAAGCGTTTTCGGCCCCTGGCGTCGTTGCCGGCGTTATCAGGTCCGTTGGATCCGTACCCTCCCCAGTTTTGGGTCATGATTTGGACCCCCCTCCTTTCGCACAGCTATACCCCAGGGGATCAGCGAATTGGGAATACAATCTTGAACCCAACTGTCAGCCCGTGCTAATCCCAGCTCCTCCTCCTCCTCCTCCTCCTCTCCTCGCCCTCCTCGCCCTCCCCTCCTCGGGTCGCCTACGGCCCGGAGGGAAACCGTCCATAGCTGCCCTGATGCAGTCGGGGCGCTGAAGACGGAACCCTTCGCGTTGGGGAGGGGCTTCGTGTTCCTTAGTTGTTTCACAGTTTGCCTTCGGTGCTCACTAGGTTTTCGAAGGGGAATCGAAGTGCAACTTATGGGAAAAGGGGCCTCGTTCCTTATTTAGGGTCCCTTAATGGAGGATGACGATTAATAAATGACCGGGGGTCGTGTTCACGCGGCGGCGCCCGGGATGACGATTAGAAAAAACCGGCCGCGGGCTGGAAAACTATTTTTGAAAATCGTCCTCCTCCAATCAGAAAATTGTGCAGAAATAGCAGAAGACTATTTTTTTAATCGTTCTCCCCCATTTTTTGAATTCATCGTCATCCCGCGTTACGTCAGAGCCGCGACTGTAGCTGCCCTGCTGCGCCCGTGTTGAAAAGCATCACGTGCTGCTTCGGCAGCCAGTCATGGGAGCCTGGTGTACCCTCTTGTTTCAGCTCGCTGAGGGGCAGCGAACGCGATCTGTGTTTCTGGGGCGACGGAGGAGGAGGCAATGCTCGTAGGGTAAGAGCAAACCTAAGCAGCCCAGTCTTTGGTAAGAGTAAACCTAAGGTCCGAACTTGTCGCGAATGGGTGTCGTAAGAATTGTTATTGGCGGATCAAGCGCGCTGGCTGAGCGTATTGGGATCTGGCCCTGGAAACAACGCTGCCTCCCAAGCGACCTCCAACCCTCTTGATTCCGTTTTTAGCGCCGATGATCGTCGGTTAGCGTCGATTGGCGTCGATGCAGCGTCGGCTAGCGTTGATTTTTAGCGTCGATTAGCGTCGATGTTTAGCGTCGACCAGCGTCGATTTAGCGTCAGTTAGCGTCGGTGTTTAGCGTCGGTTAGCGTCGATATAGCGTCAGTTAGCGTCGATGTTTAGCGTCGGTCAGCGGCGATTTAGCGTCGGTTAGCGTCGATTTAGCGTGTGTTAGCGTCGGTTCAGCGTGGATTAGCGTAGATTAGCGTCGGTTCAGCGTCGATTAGCGTCGAATTAGCGTCGACCAGCGTCGATTCGCAAGAGCGGACAAGATGGCACGCGAGGCTCCCATGAGTTGCCACCGAATGCTGTGTTCAAAACGCCCGTGGTACCACGTAGCGTGTTTGTTCGGCACTTGCTGGTCCACGTTTTGGCGAACGCGTCGGGCCAAACTTGCGTATGCAATCTACGTGTTGAGCTCCGCGTCAACACGCTACGGGTTGCGTGTCACGTATCGGGGCGGCTAAGGTCACAGGACTAACAGAGACCACCGCCGCCGCGAGTTGAGGCGTTGAGGCAACGACACTTGCGGTAGGTCCGCGTCGTGTCGAACGGCGGCCACTCCGCCGCCGGCGTTCAACGTTCAACGCCGCCGGCGACCCAGAAGTGGTCGATGTTGAATGCTCATACGTTTCGGAAACGGCCGATCGTTCAAGATTGAAGGATCCCCGCTGTGTCAGGAGCCGACGCTGGGATCGACGCGATACGAACCCGCGGTAGACGCCTGCAGGAGGGCTTGCCAGTGTCTGGATGCATTCCATCGGCTGCGCCTCGCCGAGAGCGTTCTCGGGGTGCCTGGATCGTCCCCGTCGGCCGCTGGAGCGCCGAGCTGCTCCCCGGAGGCCAGAGCGCAGCGATAGAGGGCGAGTTGAGACAGCGGCAGTTGTCAGCATCGTTTAACTCAGGAGGGGAAAAAACACACAGACACAATTAATCGGCGATTCCCAGAAAATATGGGAAAATATGGGAAGTGGGGGGGAAGACAGAAACCCAGAAAATATGGGAAAATATGGGGGATGTTTTTATTTGTGTGTATTTATTTGTGTGTCCTAATTTCCCTTTAGTCTCGAGCCCCGCCGTCTCACCACCTCGGTCGGGGACCTGCTCCTCGAAGCCCGAAGGGAGCAGCCTATCTCCCCATCCAGGGGGCTAACTCGGCTGGTGGGGCCCAGCCCGCGCTGGTGGGGATGGGGATCGGTTCAACGAAGCTCAAGTTTCAGGAGGGAAAAAAACACACGGACACAATCAATCGTCGACCCACGGAACATATGGGAACATGTCGGAAGTGTGGGGGGGAGACAAAAACCGAGAACAAAAGTTGGAAAATATATGGGGGATCCTTGTATTTGTGTGCATATTTATTTGTGTGTCCCAGGGCTCCTTCAAAATCGGCTAGTGGGGCCCAGCCCACGCTGGTGGGGATGGGGATCGGCTCCACGCAGCTCCGGTTGGCCTTCGGGGGGGGGGGCCTCCGCGTCGCCGCGGCCGGACGCAGCTCGGGACCTTGGGTGCGCTTGGGCCCCGAGAGGGGTCCAGGGACCGACTCTGAGCTGCCGTTGTCGCCCTTCGCTCTGCTCCTAGGTGTGGGGGGGCGAGGAGGAGGAGGAGGAGGAGGAGGAGGAGGAGGAGGAGGAGGAGGAGTAATAATAATAATAATCAGAAGAATAAGAAGAAGAAGAAGAATAATAAGAAGAATACTAATAAGAAGAAGAAGAAGAAAAAGAGGAATACTAAGAATCATAACAATAGTATTAAGACTAAGAATAATAATAATACCAAACATACTAATATTAATAATAAGAGTAATAATAGTAGTAATAAGCATACCATTCATACTAATAATACTAATAATAATAAGAATAAGAATAATAAGAATACGAATAATAATATTATTAATAATAATAATAAGACTTTTCAGAATACGAATAAACATACTAAAAACAATAATACTATTCATAATCCAAATGATAATAATCATAATGATAATAACAATAAGAATGATACGAAGCAGAGGAGGAGGAGGAGGAGGAGGAGGAGGAGGAGGAGGAGGACCTCTGGGTGCCACGCCCGAGCATCACCCAGCACGGGACGGCGCTCCGGCGCGCCACCGCCTAGGGGGGTCCCTCCCAGTGGGTTCTCGGTGGCGGTGATCTCCGTTTCTCGAATCCGCCCGCCCGCTCTATCAGGTCGGCGAGGAGCGAGCGTTAGGTCATGGCTTCTACGGGAGACTCGCGCGAGTCGAATACCCAGTGACCTCTCCCCGTTGTCTTTTCCTCTCCTCGGGCCTCGATTCATCGCCGACAGGGGCCTCATGGCCCACCCCGCTCAGGAACGTGTGGATTTGCTATCACGGACGTTTTGCCAATTTCGGGTCGATGTTCCCCCCTTCCAGTCCCCGCCTAAGAAAGAGCGTGTTCTACCGCTGCTGGCGGAAAACCGAGGGGGGGGGGGGCACTGGGGGTTCCTAACCCAGCCCCCCCCCCCCCCCCCTCGAAAACCGGGGGGGTCACTACCGGTTCGAACCCCTCCCCCCCTCCCCAGTCCATCATGAAGGGGTTTTCGAGGGGGGAGGGGGTTCGAACCATGGTTCGAACCCCCTCCCCCCTCGAAAACCAGGGGGGGTCACTACCGGTTCGAACCCCTCCCCCCCCTCGAAAACCGGGAGGGGTCACTACCGGCTCGAACTCCCCCCCCTCCTCGCCGCCGGGAAACGATTCCCGCTCCTCGGGACAGTTGGACAATGGTGGGGATGCTGGGGCAGTGGTGGGAACGGTGGTGGTGGGGACAGTGGTGCGGGGACAGTGGGACAGTGGTGCGGGCAGTGGTGGGGACGGTGGTGGTGGGGACAGTGGTGAGGGGACAGCGGGACAGTGGTGGGGACAGTAGGACAGTGGTGGGGATGGTAGTGGTGGGGACAGTGGTGAAGGCGGCGGTGAGGACAGTGGTGGACAGTAGTGGTGAGGACAGTGGTGCTGGGGACAGCAGTGGGGGATGTGGTGCGGACGGTGGTAGGGACCCAGAGTTGTTTGCTGGCGGTGAGCGTGGGGGGGGAGGGGAGGGGTTCGAACCAGTAGTGACCCCCCCTCGTTTGAGAGGGTGGGGGGGGGGTTCGAACCGGTAGTGACCCCCCTCGGTTTTCGAGGGGGTGGGGGTTTGAACCAGTAGTGACCCCTCCCGATTTTCGAGGGGGGGGGAGGGGTTCGAACCCGGAGTGATCCCCCCTGGTTCTCGAGAGGGGGGGGGTTCGAACCAGTGACCCCCCCCTGGTTTTCGAGGGGGGCGGGGTTCGAACCGGTAGTGACCCCCCTCGGTTTTCGAGGGGGTGGGGGTTTGAACCAGTAGTGACCCCTCCCGATTTTCGAGGGGGGGGGAGGGGTTCGAACCCGGAGTGATCCCCCCTGGTTCTCGAGAGGGGGGGGGTTCGAACCAGTGACCCCCCCCTGGTTTTCGAGGGGGGCGGGGTTCGAACCGGTAGTGACCCCTTTGGTTTTCTGGGGGGGGGGGAGGGTTCGAACCGGTAGTGACACCCCCCGGCTTTCCGGAGGGGTGGGTGGGTTCGAACCGGACCCCTCTCTGGTTTTCTGGGGGGAGGGGGGGAGGGGTTCGAACCGGTAGTGACCCCCCCGGTTTTCGAGAGGGGGGAGAGGGGGGGGGTTCGAACCGGTAGTGACCTCCCTCGGTTTTTTCCGGAGGGGGGGGGGTAAGGGGGGCGGGGGGGTTGCCGGGGGGAAGGAGGGGGGGGGTCCAGCAAGGGGGGGGATTTTCGGAGGGGTGGGGGACCCCTGGGTTCGGAGGAAAAGGGGGGGGAATTTTCCACAGTAAAGCGGCGGTGGATCACGCTCTCTCCCACCTAACGTTCCCCTTCAGGTCGTCTGCGTGCGATCGTCTGTTCATTGCGTTTTGATGCCAGGTTAGTTGATGCCTCTTGTGCCGAGGAGGTTGGGAATTTAGAGATGCCCTTGTCGCAAATTGGGTGCCAGTTCAACGCGAGAGAGAGAGAGAGAGAGAGAGCCAGGACCCCTGGTGAGGGGAGTTGGCCAGTGTGCGGGGCCCGAGGCCCAAACGATAGGCCATAATCACTAAGCCAAGCTTGCCGTAGCTGGTGCTTCTGCGGCTGCGGCAATTCTGGCCAGTGGGGCGGGGGGGGGCGTCCCCCAGCACACATCACTAAACCAACCCAGTCCTCGGCATCACCCAACCAAACTTACATTCTAGACGCTTTGCGTAACCCCATCAACCCATCCAGAAAGGTGCCCCGACGAGTTGCCCTGATCAGGGATTTGGGGGAGCACGCAGTGGAACAGAGGGCTGGGTAAGACGTCATGCCCCAAGGGGGAGAGGATGGAGGACGAATCGGAAGAGGAGCAGGAGGAGGAGGAGGAGGAGGAGGAGCAGGAGGAGGAGGAGGAGCAGGAGGAGGATTGGTGAGGAGGAGGAGGAAGAGGAGGAGGAGGAGGAGGAGGAGGAGGAGGAGGAGGGAGGGGGAGAGGGAGGAGGGAGGAGGGAGGAGGAGGACTAGGCGGATGAGGAGGAGGAGGAAGAGGAGGAGGAGGAGGAGGAGGGCGAGCAGAAAGGCCAGAGGCTTGTTGGATGCCTCTCGATGTCTCTTCGGATGTCTCGAGAGTTTCGTAGAGTCCTCTCAGGGGCGTCATGGGGCACTGAATGGCCCCAGGGGCATCTTGGTGTGTTTTCGGTGCCCCAGGGGAGGCTCTTGGTGGTTCTTGGGAGCCTCTTGGGAACCTCCTTCGGGCCTCTTGAAGCCTCCCAGGCGCCTCAAAAGGCCTTATTGGGGCACTCTTGGCAGCGTTGGGGGCCATCTTGGGGCCATCTGGGAACAGTCCGATCAAAGAAGGGGGGGGTCAATATTGTGCCTCCCCGCGGGAGGCCAACATGTGGCCAAAATCTCAGGATAATCAGCAGTGTTGGCCTTCTCGCCGAGACCATCTTGGACGCTCCAACGCCTTGCTGGGCCCCCGCCCCCCCGTCCAGGTCCAGGGGTAGGGGGTAGGGAACAGTGATCAAGACACCCTCCCCGGGCGCAAGCCGTCTCGCTCGCTCCCAGCCGCACTCCCAACACATCAGTAGCACCCGAGAAGCAGCGTGATCAGCGGTACTCTTTCGATGGACTGCTAATGGGAGCCCAGATAGACTCCATGTGCGCCACGCTGGGGCACGGGCGTGCAAGGCGCACCACGCGCGCCAGGCCAGGCACCCCTGTGGCCCAAGCGTGCCGGGTAAGCCTAGTGCGCCATATGAGCGACGTGATCCACGTGCGCTACGTGTGGTGCGTGCTCCAGCCGCACCAGGTGCGCAACGTTCGGGGCACGTGCAGAGTGGGCGAGGTGCGCCTGTGCACGTGGCAATACACATCGGGAAACGTGTCGCCCCCCACCGCCCTTGTCGAAAACCAGTGCGCAATCGCGGCGGGGTGGCCATCATAGCGTCTGGTGGGCCTGCACACAGCAGGCAAAATGCCAGCACCCCCGCCGACCCAGCAAAAACCCATGCACAGTGATCGCGGGGTGCCCGTGCATGATCCAGATTTTGTCTCGAAGTGCATGTTGTATTGCTTTTTGACAGGGGTGCTGGCCCTGCGTACAGCAGGCAATATGCGGGCACCCCCGCCGCCCCCGTCAAACAACAATACACAATGCTCGCAGCCGCTTCGGTCAGGACCCAAGATTTTGCCCCAGAGTGGATGCTATTTTGTTTTTTGACAGTGGTGGTGGGGGGAGGGCTCTCCTTGATCCTTGCTGGCTGCCGGTCGCCTGAGGGAGAGGGAGCTTATTGATAAGGGACAGTGATGCACCCTTCCCCGAAGGAGAATCAAAAGGAAAAAACACACACAGACACAATTAATCGGCGATTCCTAAGAAAATGTGGGAAAATATGGGAAGTGGGGGGGAAGACACAAGCCCAGAAACTATGGGAAAATATGGGGAATCTTTTTCTTTGTGTGTATTTATTTGTGTGTCCTGGGGCCCCTTCAGAGAAGAAGGATGCTGGAAGAGGAAGCGCTCTAAACCACCCACGCGCGAAAGGGCTGGTGGGTCTGTGTGCCCGTCGCCCCCCCCCCCCCCCCTCCCCAGGTGCGACGCGCGCGTTGAGGAATCTTGCAGTATATGCTCGGGGCTGGGCGTTTTCGGGCCAGACCGTCTGGGCCCATATATCTATATATACGTACACATACATACATACATATATACGATTTGTTTGCAGAAAGTGGTCCTAGAGGTTTTGTGCGAAGTCTTGTGCGGGATGTCTTGTGCGGTCTTGTGTCGGTTCTTATGTTGGACTCTTGGCGTCGATTCGCGTTCTCTTGCATCGTTCTCCTGCACACGTTGCCTGGTGCGGGTCTGGTGCGCGACTACTCTTCGCTCGACCACTGTTTCTGTTAGAAATAGTTCAGGTATACACATGCGTATGTATATGTACATGTATTTGTATTTGTATATGTATATGCATATACTTACGTGCGCACATGTATATGTAGATGAACATGCATATGTGTATACGTGTGTATGTGTATTGTATGCGTATATGTATCTGTATTTGCTTATGTATCTGTATATGTATATGTATATGTTTTTGCATATGTATATGTACATGCATATGTTTGTGTATATGTATATGATTATGTCTACATATATATATACATATGTATGTCTATTTATATGTATGTTCATATGTATATGTGCGTGTATAGGCACGTGTATGTGTATATGTACATGGATATATGTGTATATGTATATGTATATGTATATGTTTGTGTGTGTATGTGTATCTGTATATGTACACGTGTATATATATACATATATATATAAGTGTGTATGCTTATGTATATGTATATGTATATGTACATGCACATGCATATGTATACATACAAGTGTACGTATATGTAAATGCATACGCATTTGTATATGTATAGGTATTTGTATATGTAGATGTACACATATATAGATGTATATATATATATATATATATATTGTATATGTATATGTATATGTCTATGTCTATGCATATGTTTATGTATATGTATATGTATACGTATATGTGTACGTATATGTATATATATGTATGTATGCATGTATGTATGAATGTATGTATGTATATCTGTAGGTAGGTAGGCAGGTCGGTAGGTAGGTATGCATGCATGCATGCATGCATGCATGCATGTATGTATGTATGTATGTATGTATGTATGTATGCATGTATATTTACACATCGGAGTAGGCCTTGGGGGGGGGCCAAAATCCCCAATGAGCCCCCCGAACCTTTGGGGCGTCACTGACCCCCTGGTACTGCCCCGGGCCGCTTCCAACTTGCCCACGACAGGCCACGCGGGCCGTACAGATGGTCAAGAAAGCCTCAAGAGGCCCCGAAGACGCCCAAGAGCGCCCCAAGAGGGCCCGAGATGGCTTGAAGATGGCCGACGAGGGCCGCAAGTGGCTTTCAAGAGGCACACATCGGCCCAGTTCCTTCTGAAACGTACATTTTCAGCATGCTCGCTGGCTTCGTCTTCACAGTGCCCCAGACGCCCCCGCGGAGCCCCAACACAGCCCAAGGGAGACCCAAGAGGGCCCCAGACGGCCCAAAAGGGTCGGCCTGTGGGGCTTACGGGACCGCCCGAGACGGCCAAAGAACCCCCAAAGCCGGCCCAGGAGACCCCCAAGACGGCCTCAGGGAGGCCCAAGAGGGCCTTGTTCGAAATCATGTTCCTGGAAGCCTCTCCGGGAACATGATTTCTGGGTTCCGAGGACGCCCAAGAGGCCCACAAGACAGCCTCAGCGAGGCCCCAGAGGGCCCGAGATCGCTTCAAGATGGCCGAAGAAGGCCCCGAGAGGGCCTTCAAGAGGCGCAAATTGGCCCATTCCATTCGTAAAACGTACGTTTTCAGCATACTCGCTTGCTTCGTCTTCAGAGTGCCCCAGACGCCCCCGAGGAGCCCCAACACAGCCCAAGAGAGACCCAAGAGGGCCCAAGACGGCCCAAATAGATCGTCCTGTGAGGCTCACGGAACTTCCCAAGACAGCCCGAGAGGCCCCGAAGCTGGCCCAGGAGGCCCCCAAGACGGCCTCAGGAAGGCCCAAGAGGGCCTCGTTCGACATCATGTTCGCCGAAGCCTCTCCGGGAACATGACTTCCGGGCTCCCAGGACGCCCAAGAGACCCACAAGACAGCCTCAGCGAGGCCCCAGAGGGCCCGAGATCGCTTCAAGATGGCCGAAGAAGGTCCCGAGAGGGCCTTCAAGAGGCGCAAATTGGCCCATTCCATTCGTAAAACGTACATTTTCAGCATACTCGCTTGCTTCGTCTTCAGAGTGCCCCAGACGCCCCCGCGGAGCCCCAACACGGCCCAAGAGAGACCCAAGAGGGCCCAAGACGGCCCAAAAGGATCGTCCCGTGGGGCTCGCGGACCCACCCAAGACGGCCTAAGAGTCCCCGAAGCTGGCCCAGGAGGCCCCCAAGACGGCCTCAGGGAGGCCCAAGAGAGCCTCGTTCGAAATCGTGTTTCCGGAAGCCTCTCCGGAACATGATTTCCGGGTTCCCAGGATGCCCAAAGACAGCCCCCAGAGGCCCCGGACACGCCGAAGATGGCCTCAGGACGGCCGACGACGCCGCCAAAACGCCCCAAGAGCGCCTCCAGAGGCCCCTCCAAAGGGCCCCAGAAGCTGAAAATCATGGGTTTTCTGATGGTTTTTGAAGCATTCTTGCGCTCTCCCATGTTCCGCCTCCCCACGGTCCCGGACCGCGTCGGAGGCCCTTCAGATCGCTCCAAGACGGCCGAAGAGGCTCCCAAGAAAGCCCAGAGACGGCCCAGGAGGCTCCCCAGATGAGCCAAGAGGGCCTCGAGAGCGGCCCAAGAGAGCCCCAAGAGCGGCCCCAGAGGGCCCGAGGAGCGCGACATCTCGAGGTCTCCGGCCTGCGAGGCTCCTAGGACGCCCCCGGAGGCCATCAAGAGGCTCCCAAGAAGCCCCGTGAGGCTCCCAAGAGGCCCCCCGCAAGCCCCAACAGGCCCACAATGGACCCCCAGGGAAGCCCCCTGCGGGCCCCCAAGACACTTTGGTAAACGGTATTTCCCAGACAGCTTTCCAGGAACATGATTCCTTGGGCTTCCGCCCACCGCCCCAATCATGTGTCCAATAGGCTTGCCGACAAGGCCAAAAGGCGCCCCTCGGTGAGCCCCCAGAGGCCCCCCTCTGAGAGAGCCGAACAAATCATGCTCCTGGAAAGCTTCCCAGGAACATGATTCTCTATCTCGGAGTAGGCCCGGGGGGGGGGGCGGGCCGCTGCCTGTTCCCCCATCTATGCCCACCCACCAGGGGTTGCGAGGGGGGGTCCAGAGCTCCCGAGGCGGCCCGAGTCCGCCCCGAAGCAGGCCACGACAGGCTAAGGGGGTCCCGAGAGGACCCAAGACGGTCCCACGAGGCCCCGAAGACGCCCAAGATGCCCTCAAGACGGCCGACGAGGACTCCAACACGCTCCAGGACGGACTCAAGAGGCTCCCCAAGAGGGCCCTGGAAGGCAAGATTCATTCGTTTTCCGAGTGTTCTGGCTTTGGGCGTTCTCGCTTTTCCCGCTTTCCAGCGCTCCCTCACGGCCTCGGAGGTCTTTCAGATCGCTCCAAGAAGGCCCACGAGGCCCTGACGAGGGCCCCAAGATGGCCCAGGATGCTCCTCAGACAACTCAAGTGTGCCCCAAGAGCACGCCAAGAGAAGGCCCAGAGGGGTCCCGAGGCGGCCCGGGCCCGCCCTGAAGGAGGCCACGACAGGCTAATGGAGGTCCCGAGAGGGCCCTAGACGGTCCCACGAGGCCCCGAAGACGCCCAAGATGCCCTCAAGACGGCCGACGAGGACTCCAACACGCTCCAGGACGGACTCAAGAGGCTCCCCCAGAGGGCCCTGGGAGGCAAGATTTACAAATTTTCCGATGGTTTTTGAAGGATTTAGGCGTTCTCGCTTTCCCCGCTTCCCAGCGCTCCCTCACGGCCTCGCTCGGAGGCTCTTCAGATCGCTCCAAGACGGGCCCGGAGGCCCCGAAGAGGCCCCAGGACGGCCCAGGAGGCTCCCCAGACAACCCAACTGTGCCCCATGAGCTCCCCAAGAGAGGACCCAGAGGGGGACCACCAACCGATATTTCGAGGGCTCTGGCCCTAGAGGCCGCCTGTAGGCCCCCGGAGGCCACCAATAGGCTCCCACGAAGCCCCGTGAGGCGCCCAAGAGGCCACCAGGACGTCCCAAGAGACCCCCAAGGGGCTCCCAGGGAACTTCCAACAGGCCCCCCAACACACCCTAAGAAATCATGTCCCCAGAAAACCTTCCGGGGACATGATTCATCATGGGCCCGAGAGTTCCCGGAGACCCCCAAGGGGCCCCCAGGGAACGCCCAAGAGACCCCCCAACACACCCCAACAAACCATGTCCCCAGAAAGCCTTCCGGGGACATGGTTCATCATGGGCCCGCGAGTCTCCGGAGGCTTCGAAGTACCATCATGCTACAGGAGAGCTGTCTGGGAAGTTGATTGGGAACATGACTGATCGCCTTCTCGCGGCCCTCCGCAGATCGTTTCGCACAAAGTTGCCCCAAGTGCCCTCTTGAACCGACGACGACGACGACGACGACGACGACGACGAAACGACGACGACGACGACGACGACGACGACGACGACGACGACGACGACGACGACGACGACGACGACGAATAGGCGACGACGACATTACGACGACGACGACGACGACGACGACGACGACGACGACGACGACGACGACGACGACGACGACGACGACGACGACGACGACGACGACGACGACGACGACGACGACGACGACGACGACGACGACGACGACGACGACGACGACGACGACGACGACGACGACGACGACGACGACGACGACGACGACGACGACGACGACGACGACGACGATAGGCGACGACGACATTACGACGACGACGACGACGACGGCACGCCCCAACAGCCTCTCCAAGACGCCCCAAACCCATGCTCCCAGAAGGCCTTCTGGGAACCCGATTCATACGGCCTCCGCCCCCCTACCCAACCATTTTCCTCGAAGGCCTTTCGGAATGCAAATTGGCATGCGTGGACTGTGGTCCACTTCAGTGGAGCAGTGAATTCGTCAAGGCCTGGGGCCTGCTAGAACCTGAGCGCGCGCGAAGCGCGCGCACGATGGTTCTAGTATATATATATATATACACATATATTCCTCTTCCTATATTTTTAGAAGCCCGGGCGGGGGACCCCCCCCCAAAACACCGGACTCCCTGGACCTGGGGCTTTGGGACCCTCTGGACGGGCCTCGAAGCGGCCCCCCAGCACACCTAGGGCGATCAGGGGGGTCATCGGAGAAGTGCCAGAGACCCCCAAGACAGCACGAGAGCGCTCCAAGAGTGACCGACGTGACCTCAAGATTGCCCAAGAGGCCTCCAGGACGGCCCCAAAGGCTTCAAAAATCCTCCAAGAGCACTCCCAAGAAGGCCCCAAGAGGCAAAAGTCATTGATTTTCTGTGGGTTTTTGGTGAATTTTGGGGTTCTCCTCTTTCCGGCTTCCCGACGCTCCAATACGGCAGTCTTCTGGGCGTCCGAAGCCGCCTGGGAGGCTCCCAAATCGCCAACAACCATCCGAAAGGGCTTCCAGGCAGTCCAAGAGAGCCCCAAAACGGCACAACAGGGGTCAAATATGGCCCTAAGAGAGCCCCATGGCGGCCCAAGAAGGCCCCAAGACACCCTCCAAAGCATTCCAAATCGTGACCCGGTCGTTCAGGGAGACTGCGGTTGGAGGCAGGGTGGCCCGAGGAAGCCCCCAGAACCTCCAGAACACGCCCAGGAGGCCTCCAGAAGGCCCTAAGAAAGCTTGACACTTTTGTGAGGTCCCCAGAGGCTCTCCGAGGATGGGGAAAATGCGCAGGGTATGGTGAGAACGAGGAAACAGAAGCATGGAGGAATGATAACGAATAACATCATTTCAGCGGCGATGCTTGAAAAGGCAACAAGGAGTCATCGCTTCTTTGTCGGCCGGACCTTCCTGCCGTTCCGCCTGCATACCAGACTTCAAGGACCAAGGTGCATGGCGCGAATCGCCACTGCAGTCTGGTGTGTATATATATCTATATATATATATATATATATATATATATATATTTGTTTATATATATATATGGATAGATATATATATATATATATGTATACGTTTACGGAAGATGTGTGGGCGTCGGGGGGGTAGCGTGTCACATCGGCCGCATTCGCTTGCATGGCAGCTGTTCTGGCTGGTTTTTGCGCCCTCCAGGGAGGGCAGATCCGCCCCCGAGGACCACCGTGCCGCGCCCGCCGCCCGTGTGCCTCTGCGGCTGGTGCGCTGGACCCCTCGGGCGAGGGGAGTCGCTTGTCCTGGCCGAGGCGGAGCCCTCCTGGAGGTCTGCGAGCTGGGCTACGTCATCGGGCTGACCGAGCAGGCGTGGTGGCACGCCCGCCTCGGCGTGGAGGAGAGGGCGGTGCTGCTCGTGTCCGCGCAGGTCTTGGGCGCGCTGCTCTTCGCGCTCGCCGGCCTGGGGGGTCGAGATCGCCGAAGGCGAGGACCGTCGCCAGGGGCAGGGCCGTGGCTAAGGCTAAGGCGAAGTCCTGGGGCAGTGCGCACGGCCGCGGCCGAGGGCGCGGCGCCGGCGGCCTCGGGCGAGGAGCCGTGGAGAGAGGCGGAGGCGCCGCCGCCTTCCCGCGGCCGCTCCGGCCTGGCGGCGGCTGCGGGGGTCGGCGGTGCTGCGGCGGCCGCGCCCGCCGGCGAGAGCGCTGGCGCGCCTGCGGCGCCTGGCCTGGCGGCGCTGCCCGGCCTGCCCGACCTCGGAGGCGGCGCGGGTGCTGAGGCGCCCCCGGGTGGCGGCGCCGTGCCTGGAGTGGAGGCTTCCCCTCGGCGACGTGGGCGCTGCGCTGGTGGGGGCACTCGTGGGCAGCGGCGTCGGCCCCCCCCCTGGTGGCCCTCCTCCACGTGCGGCACCTGGGGGCCGACGATCCGTGGACTGCCGATCGCGGTGGCAGGCGGGCCGGTCGCCCCCGCGGCCGGCGCGCGGCTGGGACCTCTCGTGGGCGGTCCGTGGCGGCAGCCCGTGGCCCTGATTGGTGCCGCCTGGCGCCGAGGTGCGAATCTCGTGCTCCTGACCTTGGTCGCAGCTGGGGGCATCAGCGGGACTGCCTTGTTCGAGGTAAGAGGAGATCGGGGCCACGGGCCGCTCTGAGCAGTACGATGCGCCCAGTTCAGGAGGGCGTCGCTAGTGGTCGAGGCGAAGCGGCTGGATGGCCTGTCCCCGCCGTACGGAGCTGGGCCTGCAGCCTCCTGCGCTCGTGCGGGCAGGGACCGGCGCTGTGCGGGGAGCCCGTCGGGCCTGGCCGAGGAGTCCCGCACGTCGAGTGGCTGCGGCTGCGCCTGAACCGCGCGATCGTGGAGCCATGGGTGCGGCCGAGCATCTGCGGCGGGCGCGGCGGCGGCGTGGCCTTGGCGGGGGCCGCCCCCCTCGGAGGCCCGGCCCCCGACCGCCTGGCGGGTTCTGCCGCGGCGCGCGCGCAGGCTGCAGCGACGACGCCTGGTCGCGCCGCTGGCGGCCGCGGCCGACGCTGCCCCCAAGCGCCCCAGGCTCGCACAGGGACGACGACGGTGAGTCGCGTCTTGGCGAGGCCCCCTCCTGCGTCGGCAGCGTACGGCTGCTGGTGGCGTAGCGCCCAGGTGCCCTTCACGACGAGGCGATGATGAAGAACATCGGCCGCGTCGGGGGTCTGCAGGAAGAGGGGCGGGCGGCTCGGAGGCTCGTGCGAAGGTCATGGGATACTGCAGGTCGTTGTGTTCGGCCATCACCCTCCAGGGCATGTGCTGATCAATACTCAGCGAGTGCTGCAGGCGCTGGCGACCGTGCTGGACTCGCTGGAGGTTGGATGCCTGGCGGAGTTGTGCGACGTGCTGTGCAGCGGTTCGAGGTTCTGGAGCTGTCCCTGGCCGACGCGTGCTGGCGGATGGCGAGCGAGCTGGGGTCGTGCCGGACGCGCGGCTCTTCCTGGCCTCGATGGGCGAGCAGGGCCTGGCGCGGCGCCTGGTGATGCTGCGCAGGAGGCTGCTGGACGCCAAGAGCTGCGGCAAGCTCGGTGGCAGGGGTCAGGGCGCGCGTCGAGCCCGACCGAGGAGGCGGGCGCGGAGGCGGCAGAGCCGACTCGCCCTCGCCGGGCCACCAGCAGAGCCGCGGTCGCGGCAGGAGCAGCGGGCGCGGCCGTGGCCGCTTCTTCCCCTGCGGGCGGGAGGCCCAGCTCGGCCTTGGGCAGGGCCCCAGGCGCAGCCCCGCCCGCGGGCCTCCCAGGCGCGGCGCGCTCAGGCAGCGCGGGCAGGTCGCCATCTCCGGGCTCGCTGAGGACGCCTCGAGGCGCCAGCCCGCACCTGGGGGTGGCGGACGAGCCGAGACGCGTCTCTCTGGCGGCGAGCTCGGGGCGCCACGTCTTCAGGCAGGACCCGCCCGTGGCTGCGGCGGCTGCGGGCCCGCGGCAAGGTCCGCTAGGAGGCCAGGCCCCCCCCCCTTCTCGACCGCCGCCGCGGCGGCAGGATGCACCGGGGCCGAGGTCGAGGCGGCCTTCCTGCGGCGAGAGTGAGGCAGCGAGCCGGTGGTGCCGGCGCTGACGGTGCGCGTGCGGATGTGACCGCGTGTGCCGAGGTTGCCCGCTCGTGCAGACCGCCCTGGACTTCGCCGTTGCGCTCGCCGTCTTCGGGACTGGTTCCTGGGCGTCATGATGCTGCCACCGCGGGCCGCCCAGCATCCTCGCCGCGCCCGCCGATCTGCAGCACGGATGCCGGCTGTGCCAGGGCAGATCCGCTGGGAGAGTGGGGCCCGTGGGCTGGCGCGGCGAATGACCTTCTGTGAGAACTTTTTCGACGTGGGCTCCATGAGGTTGAATGTAGTCCGCGAGTTCCCAGGCTCCTTTCGTTCGCTCCACTGGATATTCCCTCGAGATAAAGCCACGCGAGCATTCGGCCGACACGGGAGGTCGGCATCAGCGAGATCTGTTGCCGTTACCATACCCTTCTTTCATCAGGTCCCAGATCGCCCGGCAGGGCGAGGACCCCTTTTAGCGACAAGGAGTGGGAAGGACTACGCTGCAGGCGGGTGGCCTCTGTCCTGACGCTGAACTGGGAGACTTGGTTCGGCTCCCCCCCCCAAGGCTGGCCAGACCCTGCCGAGGTCGGCCCTGGACCGTGCAGGAGGCAGCCCTGGCCGCTCTCGGTCGCCGCCTCCACTTGGCTACACGGGCCGAGTCGGCTCTGTCGACAGATCTTGACTGGAAGTGCGGCTGAAGGATCCAAGATCGGCTGCGGCGGGGACGAGACCTCGGCGCCACCTGGGCTGACGCTGGAGCAAGGGCTGGACGGCCTGGCGCCGCCGGGCGTGCACGGGGCTTTCGGGGTGCCCGAGCTGCGCGACGTGCCCGCGGTCTGCAGCGCGGGCGCAGGCCGACCCTGAGGCTGATCACCAACCTTATCCCGTCGAACGCGTGCCAGGAGTGCATCGTGGGAGTCGCCCCCGTGCTCCCGACCATGTTCCAGCTGAACGGCCGGGCGCTGTCCGAAGTCGGAGGGTCTGCTGTGGAGCGGCGCGGACAAGGAGGCCTTCTTCTACGTCTTCGCGGGTTGCCTGCGCGGCGGCCTTACACCGTTGTTGGCCCCGCCGTCTCCTCGGACTTGCTTGGCCTGAAGGACGGCGGGACCGCGCATCTACTTGCGGGTGGTCGGCCTGGGCTGGATCAGTTCCGTGGGCGTGACGACCCACCTCCACCGAAACCTGCTGCGGCGGAGCACCTCTGTTCGTCGCGGGCTGCCGCCCGGCGGGGAGGTCACTCGACGCCGAGGCTGCCGTTCAGCGTGGAGAAGCCATGCCGTGCGACGCGGAGGGTCTACATCGACAACCTGGAGGTCGTAAAGATCGTGAGCAAGTCCGCGGCCGCGATGCTGCGAGGGACGGTGCCCGTGCTCATCTCCAAGGGCTGCGCCTGCTACGCGGCTGCGGGCCCCCCGGGGTCGCTGGCCGAAGGTGTCCATCAAGTGCTGCGAACGACGACCTTCGGGGTGCCCGTCGACTTGGTCGAGGGCGCTCGGCGGCCTCCACGGGCTGCCTGACCGAGATGGCCAGCCTCGCGCTCTGGACGCTGAGCTGGAGACGGGCCAGGAGGCGGGCGGTGCGCATTCTGCTGGGCCGCTGGGTTCGAGTTCGCTTCTTCTGGCGGCCGCTGCCGGCCAGCTTGGCCCTCGCCTGGAAGCGGCCCGCGAGCCCTCGCACTGGCGGCCGCCTCAGGTGAGCTTGGTCGAGGATTCTTGATGTGCCTTGCGCTGTCAGGGCTCTGCGTCGCGGATCCGCGCCTCGAGGTCGACCCCCTGAGGACCGCGTCGGATGCCTCCGAGGCCTCTGGCGCCGTGATCTATGGCGACGCCTTCTCCGACCATGGCCGCGCGCTGCCCGAGGGGCGGCAGCGACCAGCGGACGCCGCATGCGGGGAGGTGACCGGCCTCGTGTGTGGCTTTGGCGGGATCGTCGGCGGATGCCGGGCTTCCGAGGCCCTCGGACTGGTCCCTGCCGTGCGCCTGCCGTTCGGGTTGGCCCCACGGCGATGCGGATGGCTCGGCGCAGCTACCCCAGCAGGCAGCACCTGGGGGACGTGATGAAGGCGACCCCGCGGCCCTGGCAGCCCTGCTACGCGCCCGACGCCGCGTGTCGTGTGTGCTGGTGGTGGGTGGCTTCCCGGGCCAGGTCTTCGCGGGCCCGACGTCGCTCGGCAGGGCCTCGACGACCCGCGGGCGGGCCTGGCCGACCACATGGTGCGGATCGAGGATATGCTGCGGCGGCCATGCTTGAGGTGTCGATCGTCTTCCTCGGGGAGAACGTCACGTCGGTGCCCGAGTGCGACGTGATGCGCCCGCACCAGCTCTTCGGCCGCACCCTGCCGGAGATCGAGGCTGGATGTCGGCTGGGTCCGACGTCCGCGGCTCCACTGGGTCTCGTGGGGCCTCCTGCCGCCGTTCGAGGCTGTGCCAGTCGTGGTGCGGGCCAAGACCCACGACGTGCGGTGTGCCTGCGGGGCGGCGCTGGAGACGGTGCGGCCGCCGCGCGAGGAGTGGCTCCCAGCCGGGGCTGCGTGTTCAGGTCCCGCTGTGGGGGAGCTGCTGCCGTCCTTCGGCCGCTGGATGCCGTGCTCGCAGCTGCGCCCCAGGCTGGCGGACATTGAGGAGTGCTTCGCCGCCCTACCAGTTCCGTGGCAAGTGGTGCTTGCACCGGGCGGACCACCGCGTCGAGCCGCCTGACGCCAGGATACGAGAGAAGCTGATGGTCTGCCCGGAGGACCACACTGCGCTGTGCATGATGTGCAGCGAGGCGGAGATCGAGCCCGCCAAGTACGATGCTCTTCAACAGTCGCTCGCGGGCAACTCCTTCCAGTGCGAGGTGGTGGCCGGGATGATCAGCCACTGGGCCTTCGGTGCTGGGCGGCTGGTCCCAGTGCCCTCGCTGGGTGAGCTGCGCGCAGTGTGCGAGCCTGGGCTGGCGACAAGATGTTGTGGGCCGGCGACGTGCCGTCGCTGCGCTGGGGCCGCTCCGAGATCGACGAGGGCCTGCGCGCCACGCTGGACGCGCTGGCGGTCCCGTCTAGGCGGGTCGTGCGCCTCGACAGTGGGCCCTGGCTGCCTCGCAGTGAGGCCCCCCCCCTTCTCGGTGATATCCGTGAGGCCACGGGAGGGCGCTGTGCCCTGTTGGCTGGATGGATCCGCATACAACCAGCTCTCCTGCAGAGGTTGGAGTCGCTGCGCGGGGCCCTGCTCGTCTGCCACTGTGGGTCCGGCCAGGCGTGCCGCGCGACATCCTCTTGACAGAGCTTGCGAGGCCTGACGTGGAGGAGTAATGCGGGCTGGACGCGTCCAGACGCATCGTCAGGGGCTCGTCATGGCGTCCCGCAATAGCGGTGCATACATCAGAACCGCTGGCGCTTGGGAGACGCCCAACGAGATCTTCCCGCGGGAAGAGTTCGACCCAGGCATTGGGCAGTGGTGCCCCCCAGGCAGCTACTGTGGGATGCAGCGGAATACGTCAACGCTCTCGGGTGCCAGGGCGCGCCGATGATGTTTCCCATGGCGAAGGGTCAAGGCTCCGCCGCCAGGGCGTCTTCCTGCACCTGCTCGGCAGCATAGTCAACGCGGTGCGCTGTCCAAGCACCGCTTCAGCAGTCCTGTGTTCCGTGGTGATGCGGACCCTCTCGGCGTGGGAGCTGGCGATCGACGCGCAGGCGGTCTTCGGCTTCACGTCATCGGCTCGGAGCCTCGCGGACGCCCCCCCCCCGCGTCTCCGCGATAGGGGATGCGAGTGAGCCTGCTGGCCGCCGCGCTGCAGGAGCTGACTGGAGAGACGGAGAACGCCAGGATGAGCGCCTTGACACTGGCGCTCGGCTTTATGTTGACTACCTTGCTGCCAATGGTCTGCCGCTGCCTTTGACGTAGAACGTTGGTGTGTTTGCCGGCGTGTTTAGCCCGTGCACTTGTGGGCCGAAAGGGTGCACGCGTAGTCTTGCTAATGACACCCTCAGCGGCGCGCAGCACGTGCTGAGGTGAGGCGCCGCTATCCTGTGGCTTAGCAGCGGCTGACAGTCTAGAAGACTGGAGATCCCTCAGCGCGCGCCGCCGATGCCTGCCCAGCTCTGCACGGCGCTCGCGGATTAAGTGCCAGCCGCCGAAGGAGTAGCTTTCGCGACCGTGCTGCTCGTGACCTTCCACCTCTGTCTTCGCACTGGCGAGGATTTGGGGCTGTGCAGCGCATCATATTTCTGAAGCCCTGTGGCCGAGGCGTGTGTCATTGCCCTGGACCAATGCGTCCTGCCGGAAGAGCGCGCGGGAGCAGGCCGCGCTTGACGGCCCGCTGGTTGGCGCAGTCGTCCTCTACAGCTGCGGCGTCTGTGCCGGCTTTGGCCCAGCAGCGCGCGCCTTCCTTGACTTGTTCCGTGCTTGGCTCCAGCGGATCGTTGCCAGCGCCTCGCCCTGTCACTTTGCAGCCTGACGCGCGGAGTACCGCGCCTGTGCTACCTGCCGTCGGGCGACTTGTCTCGTGTCTGTGCGTTTTGCAGCCCGTGACCTGCTGCAGCTAATCTTTTGTGACTGGTGCGAGCTGCTGCCAGAGCTGCCGTCGCCAGTCTTGATATTTCTTCGGCCCACGGCCAAAGGAAAAACACAGAATGGAGAGCTTCGGTGTCTTTTTCGAGAATTGGCGAGCTTCATGGGCAAGGTCCTGCTGGGCTCTCAGGGGCTTCTCTTTGCTGGGCCCCCCCCAAGGCCGTCGAGCCTCCTCCGGCCCCCGAGGCCGTGGAGCGTTCTGGCCCCAGTCTTTCGGATGGTGGTCGACCCCAGTCTGCGGATGGTGGTCTGCGACTCCAGCTCTGGCCTCGGGGTGCGGTCTGTGCTCTGGCGTGTGGGGGGGCGGTCCGTGTAAAAGAGAGCATGCCTTTCGAGCTCCGTGCAGAGGCCTCTGTAAATATAAATACAAATGCCCATCGGAGTTTAAGCTCTGTCAACAGCTTAGGCCGATGAAGAGGGAAAGAGATTTCTCCTTAATTCAGTAAGCTTTCGCTCGCCCCCCCCCGCCTGCCCCGCACATGTATACGTTTACGGAAGATGTGTGGGCGTCGGGGGGGTAGCGTGTCACATCGGCCGCATTCGCTTGCATGGCAGCTGTTCTGGCCCACCCACATACCGCCGTAAGTGGCAAGTGTAATTCAGTCTCGCGAGAGCTCGAGCTTCATGGGCAAGGTCCTGCTGGGCTCTCAGGGGGTTCTCTTTGCTGGGCCCCCCCCAAGGCCGTCGAGCCTCCCCTGGCCCCCGAGGCCGCGGAGCGTTCTGGCCCCAGTTTTTCGGATGGTGGTCGACCCCAGTCTGCGGATGGTGGTCTGCGAATCCAGCTCTGGCCTCGGGGTGCGGTCTGTGCTCTGGCGTGGGGGGGACGGTCCGTGCAAAAGAGAGCATACCTTTCGAGCTCCGTGCAGAGGCCTCTGTAAGTATAAATACAAATGCCCATCGGAGTTTAAGCTCTGTCAACAGCTTTGGCCGATGAAGAGGGAAAGAGATTTCTCCTTAATTCAGTAAGCTTTCGCTCGCCCCCCCCGCATGCCCCACATATATATATATATATATTATATATATGTATTTATATGTATGTTATGTATATAATTATATATATATATATATAATATATATATATATATATATACTACCGATTCTCAGCTATTTGTACCCATGTCCGCTGCGCACGTGCGCATCCGAGGGTGGCGCATGGCTTCAGCTGTGTCCCTCTGCGCCCGGAGGCCCGCCGGCGCCCGCGCGGTGCCCGAGGCGGCCTTCCGTGGCCCGCGAGGGCGCTCCCCGCCGCCCGCCCGCAAGGGCGCCGCCCCCCGCGGCGGCCCCATGGCCGCCGAGGCCGGGGTTTGCCGCTTCTGCCTGTCCGGACTGGACGACGAGGGCGGCGAGGCGCGGGAGGAGGGGGGAGGAGGTGGGGGGAGGAGGGGGAGGAGGAGGAGGAGGAGGGGAGGAGGAGGAGGAGGAGGAGGAGGAGGAGGAGGAGGAGGAGGAGGAGGAGGAGGAGGAGGAGGAGGAGGAGGAGGAGGAGGAGGAGGAGGAGGAGGAGCGTGGAGGAGGAGCGAGGAGGAGGAAGGAGGAGGAGGAGAAGGAGGAGGAGGAGAGGAGGAGGAGGAGGAGGGAGGAGGAGGGGAGGAGGAGGAGGAGGAGGAGGAGGAGGAGGAGGAGGAGGAGGAGGAGGAGGATAAGACGCTGCCGGGAACCGTCGCGCGGAGCACTGGGCGGCCACCTGAGACTGGGGAGGCGCAGACCTCCCCACGGTGCCACAGCCGTGCCTCGCCCACCCGTAGGATCTCGGCGGCGGCACGCGGCACAGCGACAGCCGCAGCGGCGGCGGGCGGCGCGGGGCCCACCTCAGTGTAGAAGTAGGGCAGGGCGAGCCACGGGGCGCGCGCGCACGCGCGCGCCTCTTTCGAGGCCCTCCAAGCCGCCCGACCGCTACGACAGAAAAGAAACCAAACGAGTTAAAACGAGCGCCAGGGTGGAAATTTTGAGACCAGGAGCCCGCTTCGGCCAACATGGGCCGTGAACCAGACGCAAAAGCCCAGGGAGCCCACGGACAGGTCCAGGGAGCGCCCACGGGCCCATGCACCAGCAAGCTCCCTCGCAAATCTCTGACTAGCCTCAGCCAACCAACTTCGGGATCGGCCGAGGCAAGAGGACGGGGGGCTGGGATCACTCTCGAACTGGGCCTCCCCTCATCGCTGGGATGCAATCCAGCGAGGAAGAGGCGACGATTCCGACGAGCGTGCCGGCCCAGCGTCGGAGGCGGAGCGCAATCCAACAGCAACCGGCCAGCCAGGCCAGCGGTGTAATACCCACATCGCACACAGAGCACGACCGCTCCTGGGGGCACCCATAGAAAGTGACCCCGAGCATGCTGTGACTGCACCATCCCATGTGCGGGCAGCACGACAGCAGGTACAGTGGCCTGTGCAAGCGACGCTCTTCCAGGCCTAACCTGCTGGAGCGTGCCTATGCGCGGGCGAACGTTCCGTGCAGTGGGCACAGAGGCGGGTCCTTCACGAGGGGGAACGACGAGGCTCTCCGACGAGGGAAGGAGCGAACGGGAATCAGGGGAGAGAGACCGATCATCCTGGACCGCCTGTGCCAAAGCTGCATTTGAGTTTATAACTGACTCGATGCGCGGGCGCACTCTCCGCACTTCTTCCAATAGCATACCAGGACCTTCTCGGCGCTGAACGGCAGACGACCTCTCCGACGAGACAAGATGGCGGGAGTCAGGGGAGGGAGAGGACCGATCGAAGGCCTGGATAGCTTCGTTAAGAGCAGCCGTATCAGGTGTGCGGCTGGAGACCGTAGGGGCAAAATGAACCCTAGAGCGCACAGAACGTTCAGGCGGCGAGGGCGACCTACTCCGAGCAGTGCCAGCTCGGTCAGTCATACGAGGCCTAACCGTGCGCCCCCCAATATGGCTTCGCGAGGCGGGTCGCTTCACACTCTCCACGCCCAGCGAGCATCCCAAATCACCACGAGGGGCCACGGATCGGGCATGGCAAACCCAATGGGAGAAACGCTTGACGCTCGCTTCAGAACGGGCCCCTATCTTACAAAAGTTGCAGCGCCAGAACTGCTGGCGCACTGGTGAAAACACTTGTTTTGGGTGAGCCTCAAGCTTGGTGAACTTGCGATCCACCTTCTTAGATTTCAACTTCCTTGGCCGAGCGAAAGTGTCCACTGTGCCGTGTGCCATGTGAGACTCATGCGCCTGCAACAACCACTTGATGGTGCCTCGAACGGATTCCAAGGCGATCTTCATTGCTGTGAAAGCTTGCCGACTGGCTGCGTGAAGATCCCGTCCCTGCTGAGCAGCAAGGTCGGCCCACCTGTTCGAGCGAGCCTCTAGACTATCACCAGCCTGGTGGCCACGCACGTGAGACACCCGAAGGGCCTCTCCAAGGCCTCCATGATTATCAATCTTCCTCCAGATAGCCTCCCAAAGATCTGTGTTCGGGCGCCCGGGTCCACAGCTAAACCTTGGGCCGAGCTCTAGGCCCTCAACGAGGCCATAAAAATCAGTATACACATGTAGGGGCAGAATACAAACCTGCAAAACTTGCAAAAACGCATATAGCTCAGCTCTGGGTGAACTCTGAACGGGTCCAGGTAGGGCTCCATATTCAAGTAGCTGGATATCACGCATACTATATTTGATGAACCCCCATCCCGCTCGGTTCGCCTCAGGCCAGTGCCAAACTTTTTCTGCGCGCGCCGTCTGTGTAGATGTCCCCAGTGACGAGGTCGAGGGAACCGTACTGAATGTGCCACCGTCCACTATCATCGCGGCGGGGGACAGGTGGCATGCGCGATCGTGGAGCCATGCCCCGCGTCCAAAACCAGGAGCCGTGAGAGCGAGGAGGGAGGCCACGTGTATCAACTCGCTGCATGGCATTGCGCTGTAGGTCAGCTCGTCCGTCACACTCCCAAGGTATATGGTATGATGTGCACGCTTCGCACGAACATGCAGGACAACATGATGTGCGCGCATAGCCGTGCCGATACAGCCGTTGCGGGGACCATAGACCTCCCCCCACAAGTGCCCTTAAGAGCCCGTCCTGCAAAACCGTCAGCTTCCAAGGTCCCTCGGGGTCCAGCACGGGGTCAACTTCAGGATCATGGGGCCGATTTTTGAGGAGACCTATGATGGGTTCCATCCAGTATCCGAGGGGCTCCTTGGGGTCCATGCCCTCGTCAGCTGGGTTGGGTCGTTTGCTCCAGGCCTCCCATCAACGACGAACTGCTGCAGCACGTGCCAACTCTCGCACCGTCGTCGGCGCATCAACTAAAAGGTCAAGTTGGTCTCCAACATCCGTGGTAAGTCTGGTTGCTGAGACCGACGTCCAACCTAACGCCTTGACAGCCATCAGCATAGCGCCCGTGGGCCCCGTGACATGAGCCCATGGCTTATCAACACGAAGGATGCGAAAAACTTGTCTGTGCCACGCACGCTGGAGAACACTATGCTCAACACCTTTGTCGCGAAAAAGTAGGGCCCATTGGAGTATCGGCTGCGTCCAACAGGCAACTTGGGGGTCCTCATACATGGAGCCTTGAAGGCACGACGTGAGCCATGCCGCAGTGGTGGAGCCTGGTGTATACCAGGTGCCCCGCATTATTCGCCTCATAGCCTCGACAAGCTGCGGAGGGGCCCCATGAACCCCCACCCCGTACTGCATGGCTGAGGGTAGGGCTTGCTTGGCGAACCGAGCTGCCAGGGAACCTGCCATTTGAACACGCTGAAGACGAGGTTTACGTTTACGAACCCGAGCCACTCGATCCCGAAGACGGCCATAACGCATGGGACGACCAGCATTAACTTCAAGTCCCAGAACCTCCAAGGCCGATCGGTACTGAAAGCCTAGCTTCGACAGCCTCCGAGCGCTAGTCCTGCCAACCTTCCCCGAAGAACACGTAAGAGTCATCTTGTGCTGAGCTGGCGGCACTCCAACCGTGCGCAGCATGGTGACAAGGACTGTGAGGAGAGAGCAGGCAGCATCAGCAATAGCTTTGACCGTACCCATAATGGCAATCGTGATGTCATCCGCGTAAACGTCGATCGATCGTCGAATATGGCCGGTGTGCCGATACAACGAATCAAATGGGGTCAGCATCACACACTGCAAGCAAAACATCGCAAACGGGCATCCTGGCAGTATACCCTGGGTAGCCCATATCGGCGCAGAGTAGCAAGAATCCCACGAGAGACGACGGGCAGCAGCATACATTCTGATGGCGAGCACCATCAGGGCCGAGGGAAAGTTGTGCTCCGCGGCTGACCCGAGCAGCCGTCTCCACGGCACTCGGTCGAAACACTTTTCGATATCTATGATAGCATGCACAGTGCATGATGCAGTCGGCTCCGCCGCCTCAAGTGAGGTCGCTTCGGCATGTACAAGCAGGCGCGCTGCTACGTCTGTAGTACTCTTCTGCACCCCTAAAGCGAGGTAGTCCCGATTCAACGAACTGGTCCAGGAACGAACCCAATTCAACCGAGCTTTGCCCCAGAGCCTGTAAATAGAAGGTAATAAAGCTATTGGGCGATATCCCCCCGACGGCTTGATCAGGAGTACGATATGGACGTGCGTGAGTAGAGTTGGCCATTGTCCCCACGTTTCACACAAGTGCAGTAAATAGCCCAGCACAGCCAGAGCTCGATTAGATGCTAAAGACCAATGCCGAGGACGAAATACATCGGCGTCTACCGCTGTTCCGACTGGGAACTGTTTAGCTGCTCGCCGAAGTTCTCCAATGCTCATGGGGGGCCGCCTCGGGCCCTTGTTGAGCAGCTCCTGAATGTCCCCCAGGTGGTCATCCCCAGATCTGGCAGTAACGCTGGAAACACAATGCGAGGGCTCGACATCGAGCCCTTTCCAAATCGAGCCCCAAGAGGCCCGCTGAGCTTCAGCAATGTCGCCAGGAAAGCTGCTGGGTCCCAGGTCCGTGCTGACTTCGGCAAGCTGCCATCCACGCGGCTTAGTCCACCTGTGAACTGCACCAGACCTGCCACTGAGAGCCTTCTTCAACCAGCCTGCAACATATTTAGAACGGGCACGGCCAAGCCGACGCTCCTCTAATTCAGCTGTTTGACCGAGGAAATCGCCAAGGAACTGCAGCATATAATAATAATACCCAGGCGGCTGTGCGGCGATACATGTGAGTATGTGCACTATGTCGTTCACAAGGTACTCTGGCATGGCCGCGCGCAATCTACCATCCCGCCCATGCCCGCCCATGAAATCAACCAGATGTGTCCATGTGCGCGTGCAGAAGACGGGGTCATGGCGATGATATGCGTGCCGAAGGTCGTGAACGCGCTGCTGCAACGTGCGAAGTGCTCGCGTCAGCCTCGTGCCACTCGGTTGCTGCCGTGCCAAAGCGCCTCCTGCAGTGGTATACGCATATCTAGGGCCTTCCGATCGGCCAGCAAACTTGGATGCATCTGCACCCGTGTCGAAAAGCGGTAGAAGCTCCGCCTCCACGCCATTGTAAATATCTGCGGCGAGCCGATCAAGGCGCTGCTGATGTCCATCAGGCTGGCCAAAGCCATGGCTGGCATCACTGCGCATTAGCTGCGTCCATGCTACTTCAGGCACGCCCCGTTCAGCGAACACGAGCTCGCCGTCGTCGTCATCCTCATCTGGTTGAGGTTGAGCCTTCGACGCAACTGATAGCACCTGAGGTCCAAGTAGTCTCCGAACTTGCCGCGCTCGAGGTCGCGGGCCTAGGGATGCCTGAATGGGGTAATGCACACGTGCAGGGTACTCTCCGCATATGGTCGGCGTGCCCATCGCCGCGGCTAAGCAATCGCTGGCCAGCCAGAAATCTATCTTGGAGTAATTGCCAGAACCAGGATCCCGACACGTGCCCTCTGCCGTGCTGACCGTCCTCGCGTCGAGCTTCGTCGTGAGGCCTGATTTGTCGATCGTGCCAGGGTCCACGTTCCAATCGCCAGCGACGACGAACGGCAGGGAGTAAAAGCTGAGGCAGGCGCCTAAGCCAGATATACGAGATGTGTTGGCACCCCCGGGCTTGAGGCCCTGCTCCAAGTAAGACGAGGCAACCACAAAGCCACCTCTCGGCCCTGCCTTCACTATCACGGCGACGCTGTAGGCAGGCACAACCACATGAGAGCTCAGGCATGCTGATAGCCTGACCACCTCTATGTTCTTGCGTACAAAAAGACCGACCCCTGCCCGTGGCTTGTCAGAATCGGATATGATGGCGTCGGAGATGAACGGCTGCCAGCCACGCTGCACACACCATTCTTCAGCCTGCTGCCTCCCGTTCGCAAACATGTGGAGTTCCTGCGCGGCAGCGATGGACAAGTGGCGCATGTTATCGAGGAAGTCGCGCGCCTGGGGCCACCCACTGCTGTTGCAACTCGCCATCATCATCGGCTCGCGCTTGCACCCCTTGAGTCCACGCCGTGGGGCCACACGACGATCCCCCCCATTAACCCTTAGGGGCCCGACTGCCGAAGGCGCCAGGCGGGGGGGGGGGTCGTGGGCACAACGGCGGCGCTGCATATCAAAATTATCTCCACGTTGCCCAGGCAATCGTCTCTCACCACTTGCCAGGTATTCCGCAGAGGGTGATACATCAGAGTCTTTACACTGCATGCTTGATAGCCTCACGCCGCTCGTGCACGCACCTGAGCCCGACGTCGAAGAGGTAGTGTTGGGGACGGTCCCCTGAATATCATTAAGCCCAGCAACGGCAAGATCTCCGCGGTCATCTCGATGAGGGTCGAAAGAGCGGATCACGCCGTCGCTGAACAACCGAGGCATATCGTGATGGATTGGGCTAACTCCCGTCCCCCGCTCCCATGGCGTCGTCCTGTTGATCAAGAAGATTTTCCCATGGAGTAGGAGTAACAGGAGCAGGTCCAGCTTGTGCATGCGCATGCCGATGCTGGGCCAGGGCGGACTGCAACTGTGCCATGTGCGTGCCCAAAGATTGACAGAAGGCCTCTGCATTGTCGGGGGTGGTGGAGGGTGCCGCCCGCACAATCTGTTCCAACCGCTCCAGCGCTCCATGCAAGTTCTGCTCTGCCTCTGGAACTGGCTGCCGTCCTTCTGACAGGACTGCTGCACGGGCTGAAGTAACCTCGGAGTGAATGATGGCCAACTCTGCCGTCGCCGTGTCCAGCTCCTGAGACTTGGATTCCAATTCTGCCTTGAGCCCGTCGACTGCCATCTGCAGGGTAGTGACCTCACGAGTTTTTGCAGCCTGACGATCCAACGCACGTCGTAGTAGATCGTCTGGTGTCCGCTTAGCTCTCTCAGCCGTCTCTGCGGTGCTGAGCTCCTGCTTTGCGGCAACCACGAGTGGGCTGCTCTCATCAAGGCCACGACGGCGCAAAGCAGCCACTGCCTTGCGTGCACGAGTGACTGCATCCGAGGCCGTGAACTCTTCAGGGATGTCCTTATCCTTGTCCTCGGCCTTGTCGGACTTGGTGCCCCTGCTAGAAGAAGGTGCACGCGAAGTTGGGCGGCGTCTGGATCTGTCAGGCGGTCCTGCAGGGTCAGGTTGTCCTGCTTTGTTCCTTCCACAGATGTAGCACCGCTCAGAATTAGCAGAATTGCGGGTATAACCACACTGCCGAGTCGCTGCGCACGACCATCGCGGTTCACGAGGGTCATCACGCTGTTGTCCACGTCCGCCTCGGCCTCCGCCCATAGGCGGCTGCGAACCGTGGTGCTCGAGTAGCAGTTGACGGGCTGACTGAAGGCGCAGTATCTGTCGTGCACGATGTCGCAGGCGTCTCTGCCTCCGATGCCACGCAGGTGATCTGCTGCTGGCTGCCGTCACTGCCGTCCGCGCTCAGTCCGCACAGGGCAGACGCGCGGGCGAAGAGTCGCTCCTGCCTATCGCCGCAGGCGGGCACGGAGCTGGGCGCGGGCACAGGTCGGGCGCGCGGCCGAACCCCCAAAAACGCACCGACGGGAAAGGCCTCCGTCGGCTCCAGCCCACGCCTAGGAGGAGGAGGAGGAGGAGGAGGAGGAGGAGGAGGAGGAGGAGGAGGAGGAGGAGGAGGAGGAGGAGAGGAGGAGGAGGAGGAGGGAGGAGGAGGAGGAGGAGGAGGAGGTGGTGGACGGCAGGCAGCGCGGTGTGCAGGGCGCTGCCTTCTGGTGCTGGTGCGTGCACGTCTACGGGGGCCTGGGGTGGGGGATGGTGAGCGCACCGGCGCACGAGCGCCTGCTGTCCCGAGCACTCGTCTCTGCGTGCCGGCCTTCGTTGTTGTCCCCTTCCTTTCTCTTCGCCTTTTCTCTCGTCCTGTCTTGCTCGCCTTCCCTCGCTCCTCTCTCCCCTGTTCCCCGCCCCTCCCCTCCCTTCGCCCTCCCTCTTCCTCCTTCGTCCATCTCATCGCCATCATCGCCCCTTCGTTCTCTCCCCTCCTCACTCCCTCTCTCTTCTCCGTTATTTCTCCTTATGAATAACTCCTCCCTGTCGCACCCCGAGGCCGGTCGAAAGGGCGGGCCGGGCGTTTCGCCTGAGACGTCCCCACCATTCATGAGCCTGAAGCTTAAACATTGGCAACATTTTCACAGATGGAGGGCGGGTCGTTTCCAAAATGCGGCTCTCGCCTTAGCGCCGCGCGCATTCGTTGTAAGAACTTACAGGATTTTCGCGTATTGAGGACAGGTGGTTTTCAACATGTGGCTCTCGCCTTGACACCGCGCGCATTCGTTTCAACATATTGCACGAGTTTCGAGGATTGAGGGCGTCTTCAAAATTTGGCTGTCGCCATAGCGCCGCGCGCATTCATGTTCAGCATTTGTAATAATTTCGCTGATTAAGGGCCGTTCCTTTTAAACATGTGGCTCTCGGTTTAGCGCCGCGCACATTCGTTTCAATGTTGACAAGAGTTTCACGGATTGAGGGCGGTTCCTTTTCAACATATGGCTCTCGCCTCAGCGACGCGCACACTCGTTTCAAACATGTGCCATACTGCCATTGGTTATCATGGTTAACCTTCCAGAGATTGTGTTTTGGAGCGAGTCAGGGTTGTCAGGTCGCAAGAGTTACGTTGACTCGCGGTGTTAAAGTCCCATGAATAGTGTTCGGGTGCGGTTCAGGATCGTCTAGAAGCAACAGTCAGGTTGGTTCGTGGTGTTGAATTCCTGAGCACGGAGTTTTGGCACGCGTCAAGATTTTCACACGGTTGTCTCCCAACGGCGCATTTCTTTCCGTGGGAATGAGCCCGTGTAGGGGCCTGCGAAGAGGGAGCTTGGGGGATGTATTCCAACATCGTTGATGAGTTTTGGGCTTGCACTGGTTCTTCTCCTTCTCCTCCTGCTCCTCCTCCTCCTCTCATTCCTCCTCTTACTCTTCCTCCTCACTCTGTCTTCCTCTTCCTCCTCCTCCTCCTCTCCCCTCTTCCCTCCTTCCTCCCCCTCCTCTCCCGCTCATTCCCCCTAATCTTCTCTCCCCCCCTCGCTCCTATGTCTGCCGCCTCCTCTCCGCTTCGTTCTCTCTCCTCCCTCGTCTTCCTCCTTCTTCATCCTCCCAGAGCGGACCTTCTGCTTCCCCTCGTCATCCTTCTGGAGTTTCGCACCTCCTCCCCCTCCCCTTCCTTTGCCCCGCCCGGTTGTCCTCCCCCTTCTTCCTCCTCCTCCACCATTCTTTTTTCTGATAAATTATTCCTCCCTGTCGCACCCCGAGGCCGGTCGAAGGGCGGGCCGGGCGTTTCGCCTGAGACTTCCCCACCACTTATGATCCTGAAGCTTAGAAGCTAGCAGCAGTTTCACAGATGGAGGGCGGGTCGCCTTCAAACTGTGGATCTGGCCTTAGCGCCGCGCGCACTCGTTTTAAACATGTGCGAGAGTTTGGCGGATCGAGGACAGGTGGTTTTCAACAGGTGGCTCTGGCCGTAGCGCCGTGCACATTCGTTTAAACAAATTGCACGAGTTTCGCGGATTAAGGGTGGGTCATTTTCAAAATGTGGCTCGCGCCTTAGCGCCGCGCACATTCGTTTTCAG
>CAUYUJ010006858.1:446023-466483 GCA_963575745.1 Prorocentrum cordatum
ATGTATGTATGTATGTATGTATGTATGTATGTATGTATGTATCTAGTTGTTTATGTATGTACTGCTTCATGTATGGATGAATGGATGGCTGCATGGATGGATGAACGGATGGATATTCGTGTGTGTGTGTGTGAGAGTGTGTGTATTATATATTTATATTTATATATATATATATATGTATATATATATATATATATATATATATATATATATATCCGTAGCACCCCGCAGATGCGGATAAGAGTATGGGGGCGGTGGGGACGTCGGCAGTCTGCGAGACTCTGGAGAAGCCCGCCGCCGGCGCCAAAGTTTCACGAATTATGCAACGAGCCCGCCGCAGGCGCCGATTTTTTCGTTAAGCCAATGTGGGTAGGTCGCTGGGGGGTCGCGGCTGGGTCGCGGGTGGGTCGCAGGTGGGTCGCGGGTGGGTCGCGGGTGGGTCGCGGGGTGGGTCGTTGGTGGGTCGCAAGTGGGTCGCGGTCGGGTCGCGGGTGGGTCGCGTGTGGGTCGCGGGGTGAGTCGCTTGTGGGTCGCGGGTTGGGTCGCGGGTGGGTCGCGGGTGGGTCACGGATGGGTCGCGGGGTGTGTCGCGGGGTGTGTCGCGGGGTGGGTCGCGGGTGGGTCGCCCGCCGGCGTGACGACGACAACAAACAACAACACCAACAACAACACCAACAACAACAACAATAACCACAATGCAACAATCAGAATCCTCACCACGGATCCCCAATTCAGCCACGCATCCAGGGACAAACAATGAATGACCGTTCGGCCCCTTCACTCTGATATATATATATATATATGTTAAATACGTGTCTATGTATCCAATGGCTTTCGGCCCATCCGCCACCGTGCCTGGGTTGTCGGTCAGAGTTCTCAGGGATGCTCTTGGGGTCTCTTCGGAACGCTTTCGAGGGCCTCTTGTGGGCAGTTTTGGGGCCTCTTGGGAGCCTCTTGGGGGCCTCTTGGGGCCTCTCGGAGCCTCTTGGGGGCCTCTCGGAGGCCTCTTGAAGCCTCCTGGGGGCCACTCGGGGTAGAGGGCTCCAAATGTCCGTTCGGGGCCTCTTGAGGCCCCTCTGGCCCGTCTTGGGGCCCTCTTGGGCCCGAACAAGTCATGCGGGAAGCCGCTGGGAACCCCAGGGAACCCGCGGCATGCCCTTGGGGATTTGTGAATTCGGGATCCGGGCCGCTTAAGAACCCGCAGGATCGAGGGCTGAGGCTCAGGGATTGGGCAAAGAGCCCGAGGACGCACCCACTCCGTGCTCAGCGGCACGGATGTGTACATAGTTAGTTGTATCGATATGGGTATATTGGTCCATGTAGTTGCACACATCTCTTACATGCATATATGAATGTATATGTTCATTTAACTATGCCTCCATACTATTGCTGCATCGATGTATGGCTACCAACCCATCATTGTCGCACTCTTCTCCCTCCTTATCACTCTTTTCGTGTGCCCTGTCTCTGTCCTGGCTTCTGCCTCTGTAGTGGTCTCTCTGTCTTTGTGTGTCTCTGTCCATGTCTCTCTCTCTCTCTCTTTTTATTTTTGTTTTTTTGTTTTTTTTTGTCTTTTCGTCTTTCTGCGTCACCGGCTTTCTGTCTGTCCGTCACTTCCTATCTTTGTTGCTCTGCTTATGGAGAAGGAGAAGACGGGAAAGGGGAGAGAGGCCAATGGTGAGGGGACGGGGAGAGGGGGAGATGAGGGAACGGAAGAGCGGAGCCAGCAGGACGCAGGGGGAGAGATGGGTGGGAGGGGGAGAGGGATCGGAGGGAAAGGGAGGGGAATAGAGATAGGGAGGGATGACAAAGGGAAGGTGATGGAAAGGGGTGTAATTATGAGCAAGGGAGGTAGGGAAAAAGAGGAAAAGCGGGGGAGCGAGGGGAATGAGGCGGGGACGGAGAAGGAAGGGCATCCCTTCCCCCCTCTTCTCTTACATTCTCCCTGTTCGCCTCGTCCTCCTCCTTCCTCCTCCTTGTCCGCCTCATCCCTTTGAGGGGCTCATCTGCCCACAGCTCCGTCTTCTCGGTGATCGTGCCCTGAGTGTCTTGGATATTTTAAGAAGACTCCACCTTGGCAGGTCAACATCCTGAACTTCTGCACGCCGGCCCAGGATGGCGTTTTTTGCCGGAACATCGGGCTCGGGATTCGCGGGCGTGGCGTGGGGGGAGGGGGAGGCGGAGGAGGCGGAGGAGGACAACGGATAAGGACGACGGAGGAGGAGGAGGACGAGGAGGAGGAGGAGGAGGAGGAGGAGGAGGACGAGGAAGAGGAGGAGGAGGAGGAGGAGGAGGAGGAGGAGGAGGAGGAGGAGGAGGAGGAGGAGGAGGAGGAGGAGGAGGAGGAGGAGGAGGAGGAGGAGGAGGAGGAGGAGGGGGGAGCGAGCGGGACCATATGGAAAAGGGAAGAGGGACCTTCACAGTACCGGCGATGAGAGGGAAGCGGACGAGAAGGATGAGGAGGAGGAGGAGAAGGAGGAGGAGGAGGAGGAGCAGGAGGAGGAGAAGAAGAAGGAGGAGCAGGAAGAGGAAGAGGAGCTCACGTCTCTCCGACGCTCGCCCATTCCCCTCCGCCTTCTGGTTGCTTCCCGCTCTGTCCTCCCTCATCCCTCCTCCTTTCCAGGTGTTGGCTCCTTTGGGGTCGCGCCCCGTCGTCGGCACACGTGTGCTCCTTGGCCTTCCGCCCGGGTGCTGATGGGCCTCAACTCTCTTGATGGGCGCGCCCCCCTGGCCGTGCTATTCCGGGGACCTCCGGCCGCTGCGCCTGGCCCCGATGGCCACCAGACCCAGAACGGGTCTTGCGCCAGCGCCGCGGATCCAGAGATCACCGAGCGCGTTCCACTACTCACAGAGTGCCCACTCGGAAGCGTCCGAAGAGCAAGTGTTCGCCTCGTCGTAGTGGATCGTAGCTCCCCCGCGGCATATCCGGGCCATCTGCGAGTAGTTACTCTGCGAGTAGTGGAGCGCGCTTGTCTGAGAGAGGGAGGAGGAGGAGCGGATCGGCTTTCTGCGAAGGGTCAAGCCCTTGCTGCCGGGTGAGCGCCCAGCCCATTTGGGTGGAACGGTTGAGACGAGGAGGAGGAGGAGGAGGAGGAGGAGGAGGAAGAACATCATGACTTTTTACGGGGTTCAGACGAGGATGAGGATGATGATGATGGTGATGGTGGTGGTGATGATGAAGTTGATGATGATGATGGTAATGATGTGATGATTATTATGATGGTGGTGGTGGTGGTGACGGTGACGATGACGATGACGACGACGATAATGATGATGATGCTGATGCTGATGATGATGCTGTTTACACATATGACGATCGTGAGGATCATATTAACTATGGGATGATGATGACGTTGATGTTGATGTTGATGATGATGATGATGATGATGATGATGATGATGATGGGGATGCTGATGCTGATGATGATGGTGATGGTCATGATGCTGATGACACATATGACGATGATGATGCTGATGAAATGATGACGATGATGATGTTGATGATGATGATGAATATGACGTCGATGATAATCATGACGATGATGCTGGTGACGATGATGATGCCGATGCTGCTGATGATGTTGATGGTAGTGGTGATGCTGATGATGATTCTGATGCTGGTGGTGGTGGTGACGGTGACGATGACGATGACGATGACGACGATGATGATGCTGCTGATGATGCTGACGACGACGATGCTGCTGCTGATCATGATGATGCTGATGGCACAGATGGTGATAATGTTGTTGATGATGCTAATGATGATTATGATGATGACGATGATGATGCTGATGATGGTGATGATGATGCTGATGATGTTGCTGAGTATTAGTAGTGTTATTACTATGATTGTTTTGACTGGTGATGATGCTGATGCTGGTGATTGTTATGGTGATGGTGATGGCGTTGATGATGAAGACGAAGATGAAGAGGATGATGATGCTGCTGCTGATGATGATGCTGATTATTACTATTGCGATTATTCGGATTACTATTATTATTATTATTATTAGTAGTCGTATTAGTATTACGGCTGTTATTATTATCGTTATTGTTCGTTTCATTACTATTATTGGTGTTCGATGGTTGATGATTGATTTTGGATGACTGCTGATTGATGATGCTGCTGCTGAGGATGAGGAGGAAGATGAATCTGATAAGGGAGGAGGGGGAGGAGGAGACAGACAAGATTTGGCTGAAGGTGGACGCCGACTTGGAGCTCCAAGTCAGATCATGATGTTCAATCAATGTGTTGTCCTTGTCAATTGAGGAGTCTTTAATGCACTCAAGCCATTATTGCTATTCATCCTCCACGCCATTCCACGTGCCGACGAGCAGTGTTTGTGAGACGAGTGGTCTGCGGCATTCACCACACAAGCACTTAACCTCCAAAGCAGCCATCGAACAGCAACACTAAATGAATTGATGATGTGCGCAGGCATCCCATCTCATCGCCTTCGTTCACCTCCTTGCCCTCCTCCGCCTCGTCGCCATCGACCTCTTCCTCTCAGTGCTCTGCCTATTCCCCCCCCTCGATTTGCTTTAGGTGTCTCATTGCTTTACCTGCCGTTCGTTGAACATCTACAGCGTTTGACTCACACATCCCAGTATATTTTAGGCGCCTTCTTACTCTAAGGACTGATGCTTTCCTTTGTGGCCCTTTGCTTGGGCATGCCGAAAACATCCAGTTAAACCGTCATCCTGCTCCATGTTTTCTCCAGCCTCTTCTGCCCGGCCTGTACGTATTATCCTAATGTTTGTCGTCCTTTGGCTTGCATATACAAGCTGCCCTGCAGGGTATGATGGCCGCAGGACCGCGCGCGGGGGAGGGGGGGATGTCTCAACGGAGGAACCCCGACAGCCACGCCGACTTCGGGAAGAGGAGAACGGGAAGGAAAAGGGGAAGGATGAAGAGGATGAGGAGTAGGATGAGGAGTAGGATGAGGGGCGGGGAGGAGGAGGAGGAGAAGGAGGAGGAGGAGAAGGAGGAGGAGGAGGAGGAGGAGGAGGAGGAGGAGGAGGAGGAGTAGGATGAGGAGTAGGATGAAGAGGATGAGGAGTAGGAGGGGGAGGAGGAGGAGGAGGAGGAGGAGGAGGAGGAGGAGGAGGAGGTGCTTGTACAGAGCGTTGCGACTGGCTGAGAAGGGTGTAATTGCAGCAGGGAGCGTAGCGGACACGACTTGGTTAGGATCGCCCGGCGTGCGTCGACCGATGGCGTTTGGCTCCAGTGGTATCGCCTTCTTGCGAGAAAGCCTCCTGCCCGATTTTCATAGTAGCGGAGCCCGTCGTTCGCCCCACGGGTTCAGAGTACAGGTAGCGGAGGCGGCAGCTGCAGCTGCCCCCGCTGTTCTGGGTCATGATGTGTATTTTCCTAGCGTACGCTAAGCCTGGCACAACCTGGACACGAATCGATTCGCAGAGCAGTGGAACGTAGGTTACGAGAACGCGAACTTCAGGCGCGTGGCAAACGGCGTTTTAAACCAGTCACGAAGGCATGAATTTCTTGTTCGAGTGCAGTGCCACACAGGGCACCAGGAAAGTGGGGAACGACGAAGCCTTCACAATGTTGCAGATGAGCTACAACATGAATGCTCTCCTGATCTCAGTCGTCATTCGCCACATGTACTGCAAGGAACAGTTCAATACTTTGGACGGTTACGTGAGGAAATAGTTTCAAGATCAAGCGACCACTTCGGGGCATGTTACCAAGATAGCTCGGGCAACGCAGTCCGCAAGACTCGGCAAGGCTGGCGGAGGTGGAAACAAGACCGTGCGTGAATACAAAGCTGCTCAAGACGTAAGGGCGCTCTCAGGCGAAAGGACCAAATTCAGAGGATAGAGCGAACATCTGTTGAATGCACTCGCTCCAGTGAAGCACGATTGCCAGACAACTTTAATAATCTGAATAACAAACTCGAAGCCATGAGTGGGGCACGTCCTGATGACGAATAGGACGATCTGCTAAACACATCATGAACAGACGGTATTGCGCGAGTGCGCCGAAGCGCCGGACATCAAAAGGGCGAAACCGACCAAAACAGGAACATGAGTTGGACGAAAGCGACTGTTCGAAGTTGGACGAGGACTTTTGGTATTTATTAAACGATCAATTTGAGGGAACAGAGCCTCGGAGGAAACTTAAGGGCCTACATGAACCAGCTGGTTTGGTGGCCTACCACAAATCTACAAGTGGTGCTCTGCGGTTACTTCGGATGCTCGTTCGCACAAGATGAACTTCACCATGCGCCCTGAAGAGGCGAAGAACATGAAGGACGTGGTTTTGCAGCTTGGACAGGGGAGTGCGTTAGTAGAACTACTTGAAAGTATGGGTCTGCCTATTCGTGGCCGCTGCCGTTCAGGGTTACAGTCTTGAGAGCCATCGTGGCCCACGCCGGTGGTTGGTTTGATGACTGGCCGCAATATTGGTTAATCATGTCAGACTTGTTGAACATCGACACGTGCCAACAGATCTTAGTCAGATGCGACGATTGGGCAAAGCAGAAGAAAGTTAGACGCTGACGCGAAGAACACCGATTCTATGGACGTTGGCCTGTTTAGATGACGACAGTGGAAATTGGGGAGGACGCGGGTTATTACGACGAGGTTGGTAATTGGTGGCCCTGGGCTGGACATCAACATCGATACACTCAGCATTGCATTTGCCCGTCGCCCAACGAGTTGTCTTTGAAACGTTGCCGCGCCTTACATTTCTATATTCCTTTCCGGGTTTGTGGGTCGATCATGTTTACACGCGATTTTTGGGAGTTGGATTTTCTTTTGGCCTTTTGTTTCAAAATGTTGCTCCCGCTGAAGCGCTGGCCTCATTTTCGGGATTCCGCTCGTTCCGAATCGTGTTCCCGCTGCAGCGCTGGCCTCATTTCCGCGCTTCCGCTCGTTCCGAATCGTGCTCCCGTTGCAGCGCTGGCTTCATTTCTGCGCTCCCGCTCGTTCCGAATCGTGCTGTCAACATCCGTAAGGGCTTCGCCCCCTGCCGCTGGCCCCCTCTTTATCATAGTGGGATCTATCAGAGTCGCGTCGGTGCGTCTTGGCGCTGCCCTCGCGCATCTGGGAACATCATGCGGGGGCGGATAGGAGCCATCAGCGCATATTCAGACGTTGGCATTATCGAAGACGCCTACGGCGAATCACCGCCGCCCCATGCCTTTTCGGAAGCGCCTGCGTGGCCGAAGGTTGGGTTTGCGTTTGGCCAAGCTATCGGGCCACGCTGCCCCGAGTGGGTCTCGAAATCTTTCGGGGAACACGGAGTCGGGCGAGCTATCGGACCAGGCGGTTTCCGAGCTTTCGGGCTTTCTGGAGTACGTCTTGGAGGGCTTTTGGGCCGTCTCGGAGGCCTCTGGCGGGCCTTGTGGGCAGTCTAAGGTTACATTCAGGCCACTTCTGGCCGTCTTGGGTGCATCTTGGGGCCACCTTCGCCGTCTTGGAGGCCTTCTTGGCCGTCTTGGAGGCATCTTGGAGGCCATCTTGTCCGTCTTGGATGCCATCTTGGGCGTCTTGGGGCCTTTTGGGCCGTCTTGGGGTCTTGTTGGGGCCCTCCCTCTCGGGGGTCTCTTGGGCTGTCATGGGGCCACCTTGGAGGCCTCTTGTGCGATCTTGGGCCGATGTTGGAGGCCTCTTGGGCCGTCTTTAGCCGTCGGAAGACCGAAAAGGACCAAACCCCCAAATCCTTTAACAATTCAAGGAAAATCAAGGACAATCAACGATGTTCGCCTCTTGGGGCTCTCTTTGGTGGAATTTTCGGGCTCTCTGGGGACGTTTTGGCGGCCTCTTGGGCGCGTTGGGAGGTCTTGGGCCGTCCAGAGACAATTTTGGGCAGTCTTGGGTGCATCTTGGGCCGTCTTGGAGACATCTGGGAGACTTCTTGGGCTCTCTTGGGGCCATCTTCGCCGTCTTGGAGGCCATTTTGGGCGTCTTGGAGGCCTCTTGGGCCGTCTTTGGGCCCTCTTTGGGCCATCTTGGGGGCCTCTTGGATCGTCCTAGGGCCATCTTGGAGGCTTCTTGGGCACTCTTGGGGCGATCTTGATGAGCTCTACGGCCGTCTTGGGCAGTCGGAAGGCCGACAAGGAGCAAAAGCCAACATCCTTCAAACACTTCAGGAAAAACAGTTATTTAGACCTCTTCGGGACGTCCTGGAGGAACTCTTCGAGGCTTCTTGGGCCGTCTTGGGGGCCTCTTGGAGGCCTCTTGCGCCGTATTGGGCCGTCTTAGGTGTTTCTTGTGCGAACTTGGGGGCATCTTGGACTCTCTTGGGCCGTCTTCGAGGCCATCTTGTGCCATCTTGGACGAACTTGGAGGCCATTTGGGCCATCTTGACCATCTTGGAGGCCATCTTGGAGCCGTCTGGAGTCGAACAACCATTTGCAAAACCTGTTACGCATCTCCGGCGGGACGGGCCGCAACCCCAGGGAGAGTTCTTTTGGAGAAGAAGCAAAACCAAAAGCGAAAGGGTCTAGCACGCCAGGCACCCCTGTGATGAATCAACAGGGGGCGGCGGATCGAAGACGCCTACGGCGAATCACCGCCGCCCCCTGCCTTTTGGAAGCGCCTATGTGGCCGAACGTTGAGGCCAGACCTGCCAAGCTATCGGACCATGTGTTCCCCGAATCGGTTTGGAAAACCTTCGGGGAACACGTGGGCATCTTGAAGGTCATCTTGGCCGCCTGGAGGCCATTTGACCTTTTCGGTCCTTCTTGGAGGACGTCTTAGAGGGCTCTTGGGCCGTCTTGGAGGTCATCTTGAGCGTCTTGGAGGTCTCTTGGGCCGTCTTGGGGGCCTCTTGGGGCAGTCTTGGGCCTCTTGGGCGATCTTTGGGGGCACTTGGGCCGTCTCGGGCCGTCGGAAGGCAGAACAAAAAAAACAAATGCTGCAATCCTTCAACAACCATGGGAAATCAATGATTCTGGCCTTTTCGGGCCTTCCTGGAGACCCTCTTGGAGGCCTCTTGGGCAGTCTTGGGCCATCTTAGTGCGGCCGTCTTGGTGGGCCCCTGGCCCGTCCGACGCCGTCGGAAGCCGTTTGGGAGGCCTCTCTGAGCCGACTTGGGGCCCTCTTGGAATGCTCCAGGGCCGTCTTGGAGGCCATCTTGGGCGTCTTAAAAGCCTCCTGGGCCGTCTTGGGGGCCTCTTGGGGCCGTCTTAGGGGGTCTCTTGGGCCGATCTGGGGCCATCGTGGAGGCATCTTGGGCGATCTTTGGGCGATCTTTGGGGGCTCTTGGGCCGTCTCGGGCCGTCGGAAGGCAGACATGAAGCAAATGTCAACATCATTCACACACCCAGGGGACAAACAGTGTTTTTTGCCTTTTTCGGGCCTTCCTGGAGGCCCTCTTGGGGGCCTCTTGGGCCAGCTTCGAGCCAACTTCGGCCATCTTGGCTCCTGGCCCGCCTGACGCCGTCGGAAGCCGTTTGGGGGGCCTTTCTGGGCTGATTTGGGGCCCTCTTGGGGTGCTCCAGGGCCGTCTTAGAAGCCATCTTGGGCGTCTTGGAGGTCTCTCGGGTCGTCTTGGGGCCCTCTTTGGGCGGTCTTGGGGGCCCCTTGGGCCGTCATGGGGCCCTCTTGGAGGCCTCGTGGGCGATCTTGGAGCGACCTTGGCGGCCTCTTGGGCCGCCTTGAGCCGTCGGAACGCCGAGAAGAGGCACATGCCAAAAGCCTTCAACCACCGACGGAAAACCAATTATTTTGGCCTCTTCGGGCCCTCCTGGAGGACCTCTTGGAGGCCTCTTGGGCCGTCTTGGAGGCATCTTGGGGCCATTTTGGCCGTCTTGGAGGGCATCTTGGGCCGTCTTGGAGGCATCTTGGAGCCATCTTACCCGTCTTAGAGGCCATCTTGGCCGTTTTGGGGGCATCTTGGAGGCCATCTTGGGCCAACGTGGCCATCTTGGAGGCCAACTTGAGCCGTCTTGGATGAACAATTGGGGATTTGGGCTCTGTGCAGTGGTCGGCGGGACGGGCCGAAGTCCCAGGGGGAGTTCTTTTGGAGAAAGAACCAAAACCCAAACCGAGAGGATCCAGCACGCCAGGCACCCCTGTGATGAATCAACAGGGGGCGGCGGATCGAATACGCCCACGGCGAATCACCGCCGCCCCCTGCCTTATTGGAAGCGCCTATGTGGCCGAACGTTGAGGCCAGACTTGCCAAGCTGTCGGACCATGTGCTCCCCGAATCGGTTTGGAGAGCCTTCGGGGAACACGTGGGCATCTTGAAGGTCATCTTGGTCGCCTGGAGGCCATTTGACCCTTTCGGGCCTTCTTGGAGACGTCTTAGAGGGCTCTTGGGCCGCCTTGGAGGCCATCTTGAGCGTCTTTGGGACCCGTTGGGCAGTCTTTGGCCGTCTGGAGGCCGTTTTGACCCTTTCGGGCCTTCTTGGAGGACGTCTTGGAGGGCTCTTGGGCCGTCTTGGCGACCATCTTGAGCGTCTTTGAGACCTCTTGGGCCGTCTTGGGGGCCTCTTGGGGCCGTGTCTTAGGCCTCTTGGGCGATCTTTGGGGGCACTTGGGCCGTCTCGGGCCGTCGGAAGGCAGAAAAAAACAAATGCCACAATCCTTCAACAACCCATGGGAAATCAATGATTTTGGCCTTTTCGGGCCTTCCTGGGGGCCCTCTTGGAGGCCTCTTGGGCCGTCTTGGGCCATCTTAGGGCCATGTTCGGCCGTCTTGGTGGGCTCCTGGTCCGTCTGACGCCGTCGGAAGTCGTTTGGGGGGCCTCTATGGGCCGACTTGGGGCCCTCTTGGAATGATCCAGGGCCGTCTTGGAGGCCATCTTGGGTGTATTCAAGGCCTCCTGGGCCGTCTTGGGGGCCTCTTGGGGCCGTATTGGGGCCCTCTTGGGCCGTTCTGGGGCCATCTTGGAGGCCTCTTGGGCGATCTTTGGGCGATCTTTGGGGGCTCTTGGGCCGTCTCGGGCCGTCGGAAGGCCGAAGAGAAGCAAATCTCAAAATCCTTGAAAACCCTAAGGAAAGTCAATGTTTTTGGCCTCTTCTGGCCTTCCTGGAGGCCCTCTTGGGGGCCTCTTGGGCCGTCTCGGGCCAGCTTCGAGCCAACTTCAGCCATCTTGGTGGGTTCCTGGCACGTCTGACGCCGTCGGGAGCCGTCTTGGGGGCCTTTCTGGGCCGACTTGGGGCCCTCCTGGGGCGCTTCGGGGCCGTCTTGGAGGCCATCTTGGGCGTCTTGGAGGCCATCTTGGGGGCCGTCTTGGAGGCCACTTGGGCCGTCATGAGGCCCTCTTGGGGGCCTCTTGGACGATCTTGGGGGCCTCTTGGGCCGTCTTGAGCCGTCGGAATGCCGAGAAGAAGCAAATTCCAAAATCCTTCAAAAACCTAGGGAAAATCAATGATTTTGGCCTCTTCGGGCCCTCCTGGATGACCTCTTTCTTGGAAGCCTCTTGGGCCGTCTTGGAGGCCTCTGGGGGGCCTCTTGGGCCGTCTTGGGCCGTCTTGGACTCTCCTGGGCCGTCTTGGAGGCCGTCTTGGAGGCCGTCTTGGGCGGACTGGCCATGTTGGACCATCTTGGAGGCCATCTTGGGCCAACGTGGCCATCTTGGCGCCATCGTGAGCCATCTTGGGGGATTTTTTCGCAGATTTTTTAGCGCCTTTCCGGGTGGCCGGCGGGACGGGCCGAAGCCCCAGGGGGAGTTCTTTTGGAAAAAGAACCAACACCAAAAGCATATCATTCGGCACGCCAGGCACCCCTGCGATGAATCGACAGGGGGCGGCGGATCTAAGACGCCTACGGCGAATCACCGCCGCCCCCTGCCTTTTTGGAAGCGCCTAGGTGGCCGAACGTTGAGGACAGACCTGCCAAGCTGTCGGACCATGTGCTCCCCGAATCGGTTTTTGAGAGCCTTCGGGGAACACGTGGGCATCTTGAAAGTTATCTTGGAGGCCATTTTGACCCTTTCGGGCCTCCTTGGAGGACGTCTTGGAGGGCTCTTGGGCCGTCTTGGAGGCCATCTTGAGCGTCTTGGTCTTGGGCCGTCTTGGGGGCCTCAGGGGGCCGTCGTGGGCCTCTTGAGCGATCTTTGGGGGCACTTGGGCCGTCTCGGGCCGTCGGAAGGCCGAAAAACAGCAAATGCCACAATCCGTCAGAAACTCATGGGAAATCAATGATTTTGACCTTTTCGGCCCTTCCTTGAGGCCCTCTTGGGGGCCTCTTGGGCCGTCTTGGGCCATCTTAGGGCCATCTTCGGTCGTTTTGGTGGGCTCCTGGCCCGTCCGACGCCGTCGGAAGCCGTTTGGGGGGCCCCTCTGGGCCGACTTGGGGTCCTCTTGGAATGCTCCAGGGCTGTCTTGGAGGCCTTCTTGGGCGTCTTAAAATCCTCTGGGCCGTCTTGGGGGCCTCCTGGGCCGTTCTGGGGCCATCTTGGAGGCCTCTTGGGGGATCTTTCGGCGATCTTTGGGGGCTCTTGGGCGCCAGCTTCGAGCCCACCTCGGCCATCTTGGTGGGCTCCTGGCCCGTCTGACGCCGTCGGAAGCCGTTGGGGGGGCCTTTCTGGGCCGACTTGGGGCCTTCTGGGGGTGCTCCAGGGCCGTCTTAGAGGCCATCTTGGGCGTCTTGGAAGCCTCTTGGGTCGTCTTTTTGCCCTCTTGGGGCCGTCTGGGGGCCTCTTGGGCAGTCCTGAGGCCATCTTGGAGGTCTCTGAGGCGCTGTGGGGGCGATCTTGGGGGCCTCTTGGGCCGTCTTGGGTCGTCGGAAAACCGAAAAGGAGCAAATACGAAAATCCTTCAACAACCTAAGGAAAATCAATGATTTTGGCCTCGGAGGCCTCCTGGGCCGTCTTGGAGGCCTCTTGGGCACCTCTTGGGCCGTCTTGGGCCGTCTTGGAGGTTTCATGGGCGGACTTGGAGGCATCTCCTCCTCTCTTGGGCGGCCTTGGAGGCCATCTTGGACCATCTTGGAGGCCATCTGGGGCTATCTTGGCCGTCTTGGAGGCCATCTTGGCCGTCTTGGAGGCCTCTTGGGGCCCTCTTGGGGCCGTCTTGGGGGCCTCTTGGGCCGTCATGGGGCCATCTTGGAGACCTCGTGGGCGATCTTGGGGCGATCTTGGGTGCCTCTTGGGCCGTTTTGAGCCGTCGGGATGCCGACAAGAAGCAAATCCCCAAATCCTTCAAACACCGCAGGAAAATCAATGATTTTGGCCTCTTCGGGCCTTCCTGGAGGACCTCTTGGATGCCTTTTGGGCCGTATTGAAGGCCTCTTGGGCCGTCTTGGGCCATCCTGAGGCCATCCTGAGGCTATCTGAGGCCGTCTTGGGTACATCTTGGGCCGTCTTGGAGGCATCTTGGGGCCATCTTAGCCGTCTCGGAGGCCATCTTGGGCCGTCTTGGAGACGTCTTGGAGACCATCCCCGGCCATCTTGGCCGTCTTGGACGCCATCTTGGGCCAACTGGAGGAACAATTGGAGGAAACATAGGCACGACGGATGCGTTTTGAGATCCTTTCCGGGTGGCCGGCGGGACGGGCCGAAGTCTCAGGGGGAGTTCTTTGGAAAAAGAACCAAAACCATATCATCCAGCACGCCAGGCACCCTTGCGATGAATCGACAGGGGGCGGCGGATCTAAGACGCCTACGGCGAATCACCGCCGCCCCCTGCCTTTTTGGAAGCGCCTAGGTGGCCGAACGTTGAGGCCAGACCTGCCAAGCTATCGGACCATGTGTTCCCCGAATCGGTTTGGAAAGCCTTCGGGGAACACGTGGGCAAATGCCACGATCCTTCAAAAAATCATGGGAAATCAAAGATTAGGGAATTTTTCGGGCTTTCCTGGAGCCCCTCTTGGAGGCCTCTTGGGCCGTCTTGGGCCATCTTAGGGCCATCTTCGGCCGTCTTGGTGGGCTCCTGGCCCGTCTGACGCCGTCGGAAGCCGCTTGGGGGGCCTCTTTGGGCCGACTTGGGGCCCTCTTGGAATGCTCCAGGGCCGTCTTGGAGGCCTTCTGGGGCGTCTTAAAGGCCTCCTGGGCCGTCTTGGGGGTCTCTTGGGGCCGTCTTGGGGGCCTCTTGGGCCGTTCTGGGGCCATCTTGGAGGCCTCTTGGGCGATCTTTGGGCGATCTTTGGGGGCTCTTGGGCCGTATCGGGCCGTCGGAAGGGCAAAACGAAGCAAATCTCAAAATCCTTGAAAAACCTAAGGCAAATCAATGCTTTTGGCCTTTTCTGGCCTTTCTGGAGGCCCCCTTGGAGGCCTCTTGGGCACCTCTTGTGCCAGCTTCTAGCCAACTTTGGCTATTTTGGTGGGCTCCTGGCCCGTCTGACGCCATCGGAAGCCGTTGGGGGGGCCTTTCTGGGCCGACTTGGGGCCCTCTTGGGGTGCTCCAGGGCCGTCTTGGAGGCCATCTTGGGTGTATTGGAGGCCTCTTGGGTCGTCTTTGTGCCCTCTTGGGGCCGTCTTGGGGGCCTCTTGGGCAGTCCTGAGGCAATCTTGCAGGCCTCTTGGGCGCTGTGGGGGCGATCTTGGGGGCCCCTTGGGCCGTATCGGGCCGTCGGAAAGCCGAGAAGAAGCGAATGCCCAAATCCTTCAAACATATAAGGAAAATCAATGATTTTGGCCTCTTCGGTCCCTCCTGGAGGACCTCTTGGAGGCCTTTGGGGCCGTCTTGGAGGCCTCTTGGGGGCTTCGTGGGCCGTCTTGGGCCATCTTCAGGCTATCTTAAGCCGTCTTGGGTACATCTTGGGCAGTCTTGGAGGCATCTTGGGGCCCTCTGAGCCGTCTTGGAGGCCATTTTGGCCGTCTTGGAAGCATCTTGGCCGTCTTGGAGGCCGTCTTGGGGCCGTCTGGGGCAGGAAAACGGTTTGGAACCACCTCTTCCGGGTGGCCGGCGGGACGGGCCGAAGCCCCAGGGGGAGTTTTTTTGGAATTACCCTGGCGACGTACCCAACCCCTGCGGAATGCGGGGCATGAGTAGCTTGGGAGACGTTATACGGAGGTGATGACGTGGCATGGGCGCATATACTTCTGCGAGCGGCATTCGTGAGGCTCGCAGCCCCCCAAGGATTGCGATGTCTCGCTTGGATCTGCCTGGTGCCTCGCTCCGCTGAACCCGCCACCAGCCTTCGAAAGTTGCAGCGGTTTCGCAGATCGCATCCCCCCAAGGACGGCGAGGCCCCGCTCAGATCTGCGCGGTGCCTCACTCTGCTGGACCCACCAGTAGCCCTCGAAAGTGGGGACAATCTCGCAGATCGCAGCCCCCCAGGCACGGCGAGGTCCCGCTCAGATCTGCGCGGTGCTTCACTCCGCAGGACCCACCAGCAGCCCTCGAAAGTGGCGACAGCTTCGCAGATCGCAGCCCATCAGGGACGGCAAGGTCCGCTCAGATCTGCGCGGTGCCTCACTCCGCTGGACCCACCAGCAGCCCTCGAAAGTGGCGACAGTTTCGCAGATCGCAGCCCCCCAGGGACGGCGAAATGCCGCTCAGATCTGCGAAGTGCCTCACTCCGCTGGACCCGCCAGCAGCCTTCGAAAGTGGCGACAGCTTCGCAGATCGCTATGCTGGCCGCCCAAGCAGCCCTCGAAAGTGGCGACAGCTTCGCAGATCGCAGCCCCCGCAGGCACGACGAGGTCTTGCTCAGATCCGCGCGGTGCCTCACTCTGCTGGACCCACCAGTAGCCCTCGAAAGTGGGGACAATCTCGCAGATCGCAGCCCCCCAGGCACGGCGAGGTCCCGCTCAGATCTGCGCGGTGCTTCACTCCGCAGGACCCACCATCAGCCCTCGAAGGTGGCGACAGTTTCGCAGATCGCGCCCCCCAGCACGGCGAGGTCCCGCTCAAACTCCGCAGGACCCACCAGCAGCCCTCGAAAGTGGCGACAGTTTCGCAGATCGCGCCCCCCCAGCACGGCGAGGTCCCGGCTCAGAATCCGCGCGGTGCCTCACTCAGCACGGACCCACCAGCAGCCCTCGAAAGTGGCGACAGTTTCCAGATCGCATCCCCCCAGGCACGGCGAGGTCCCGCTCAGATCTGCGCGGTGCCTCACTCCGCAGGACCCACCAGCAGCCCTCGAAAGTGGCGACAGTTTCGCAGATCGCAGCCCCCCAGGCACGGCGAGGTCTTGCTCAGATCCGCGCGGTGCCTCACTCCGCAGGACCCACCAGCAGCCCTCGAAAGTGGCGACAGCTTCGCAGATCGCAGCCCCCCAGGCACGGCGAGGTCTTGCTCAGATCCGCGCGGTGCCTCACTCCGCAGGACCCACCAGCAGCCCTCGAAAGCGGCGACAGCTTCGCAGATCGCAGCCCCCCAGGCACGGCGAGGTCTTGCTCAGATCCGCGCGGTGCCTCACTCCGCAGGACCCACCAGCAGCCCTCGAAAGTGGCGACGGCTTCGCAGATCGCAGCCCCCCAGGCACGGCGAGGTCTTGCTCAGATCCGCGCGGTGCCTCACTCCGCAGGACCCACCAGCAGCCCTCGAAAGTGGCGACGGTTTCGCAGATAGCGCCCCCCCAGGACGGCGAGGTCTACCTCAGATCCGCGCGGTGCCTCACTCCGAAGGGCCCACCAGCAGCCCTCGAAAATGGCGACAGTTTCGCAGATCGCAGCCCCCCAGGGACGGCGAGGTCTACCTCAGATCCGCGCGGTGCCTCACTCCGCAGGACCCACCAGGACTCGAAAGTGGCGGCAATTTCGCAGATCGCAACCCCCTAGGGACGGCGAGGTCTACCTCAGATCCGCGGCGGTGCCTCGGAGCGCAGGACCCCACCAGCAGCCCTCGAAAGTGGCGACAGTTTCGCAGATCGCAGCCCCCCAGGACGGCGAGGTCTTGCTCAGATCCGCGCGGTGCCTCACTCCGCAGGACCCACAGGCAACCCTCGAAAGTGGCGACAGTTTCGCAGATCGCAGCCCCCCAGGCACGGCGAGGTCTTGCTCAGATCCGCGCGGTGCCTCACTCCGCAGGACCCACCAGCAGCCCTCGAAACTGGCGACAGTTTCGCAGATAGCGGCCCCCCAGGCACGGCGAGGTCTTGCTCAGATCCGCGCGGTGTCTCACTCCGCAGGACCCACCAGCAGCCTTCGAAAGTGGCGACAGTTTCGCAGATCGCAGCCCCCCAGGGACGGCGACCACAGGGGGGGCTGGAGGAGGACGCGACCACATCCCTCTATTCGAAACGAATACCCAACCAAGGAGGGTTGGGGAAAAAAACCAAAACCAGAAGACATCTCGTCCGGCACGCCAGGCATCTCTGCGATGAATCGACATGGTGGCGGCGGATCTAAGACGCCTACGGCGAATCACCGCCGCCCCCTGCCTTTTTGGAAGCGCCTAGGTGGCCGAACGTTGAGGCCAGACCTGCCAAGCCATCGGACCATGTGTTCCCCGAATCGGTTTGGAAAGCCTTCGGGGAACACGTGGGCATCTTGAAGGTCATCTTGGCCGTCTTGGAGGCCTCTTGGGCGATCTTTCGGCGATCTTTGGGGGCTCTTGGGCCGTCTCGGGCCGTCGGAAGGCCGAAAAGAAGGAAATGTCAAAATCCGTCAAAAACCTAAGGAAAATCAATGTTTTTGGCCTCTTCTGGCCTTCCTGGAGGCCCTCTTGGGGGCCTCTTGGGCCGTCTTGGGCCAGCTTCGAGCCAACTTCGGCCATCTTGGTGGGTTCCTGGCACGTCTGACGCCGTCGGGAGCCGTCTTGGGGGCCTTTCTGGGCCGACTTGGGGCCCTCCTGGGGCGCTTCGGGGCTGTCTTGGAGGCCATCTTGGGCGTCTTGGAGGCCATCTTGGCCGTGTTGGAGGCCACTTGGGCCGTCTTGGGGCCCTCTTGGGGCCATCTTGGAGGCCACTTGGGCCGTCATGGGGCCCTCTTGGGGGCCTCTTGGGCGATCTTGGGGGCCTCTTGGGCCGTCTTGACCCGTCGGAATGCCGAGAAGAAGCAAATTCCAAAATCCTTCAAAAACCTAAGGAAAATCTGCCTCTTCGGGACCTCCTGGAGGACCTCTTGGAGGGCTCTTGGGCTGTCCTTGAGGCCTCTTAGGGGCCTCTTGGGCCGCCTTGGGCCATCTTGAGGCTATCTTAGGCCGTCTTGGGTACATCTTGGGCCGTCTTGGAGGCATCTTCAAGCCATCTTAGCCGTCTTGGAGGCCATCCTGGCCGTCTTGGAGGCCATCTCGAGCCATCTTGGAGGATTTTTTGCGGTCGTTGAGCTCGTTTCCGGGCCTTCCGCGGCCCCGGCTGGGAAAAAAAACAAAACCAAAACCGAGAGGATTTGGCACGCCGGGCACCCCTTTGCTGAAGCGGCAGGGGGCTGCGGATCCTAGTGGCCTTCACCCCATCCCGCCACCGTGCCAGGGTTGTGGGTCTGAGGCCTCTTGTATATGTGTTGGGGTGTCGTGGGGAGCCTCTCGGGGACCTCTTGGGGCATCATGGGGTATATTTTGGACCTCTTGCAGGCCTCTTTGGTGCGTCTTGGGCGCCTCTTGGGGCCTCTTGGAGCCTCCTGGGGACTTCTCGGGGCTTCTCGGAGCGCTTCTTGGGTCATCTTGGAGCCTTCTTGAAGGCGTCTTGGACTGTCTTGGGGCGGTCTTGGGAGCTTCTTGAGCCATCTTGGAGCGTCGGAAAGCCGAAAATGCGAGAACCCCAAGATCCTCCAAAAACCTTGAGGAAAATCGTCGATGTTGGCCTCTCGGGGCTCTCTTGGGAGGCCTCTTGGAGCGCTCTTGGGGCCTCTGGGAGCCCTCTTGGGCGTCTTGGAAGTTTGTGGCCTCGGGGACGTGAATACAGTGTAATTTACGAGGGTTTGTTGCCTCAGGGACGCGAACATTCGGGGGCGCGAGTCTCACGTATTTTTGCGTGTCCCACGCCCCCCTCCTGGAATTCAGGCAACGCGATTTGGCCGTGGTGCAGTTATTGGTTTGGGGTTCCCCCCCCCTCGCGCGGACTTCAACAGTTTACAGTAGGAAGCAGAAAGCAGGACTGAAACATTGGAGACTTGAAACTGGAATTGGCGCAGGGAGCAGCAACCTAACCCTACAACCTGATGGACCTACAAGGGGGCCAGCGGATTTCCACCGCCATGTCACGGCATGCACTGCAATGCTATGTGGTGTTCCACTGTGCGATGCCATGATTTCAGCTGCAATGCTAGGATACGCCGTGCTTGACTACGCAGTGCCACGCCATGCTATGCCATGCTACGCTTTGATCTTCAACGCCGTGCTATGCCATGTTCTGTTCTGTGCCGCTGTGCGATGCCGTTCTTTGCGTTGCAATGCTTCGTGATACAATTCTTCACTACGCAACGCCACGCCATGCGATGACACACTACGCTCTGCCGTGGGCTTCTACGCCCTGTTATGCCGCGCTCTACGATGCATCGCGCACCCTCTCGGGATCGTTGACCTGCTCGACATCCGACTGCGAATAGAGGCGATCTACGTCATGGCAAGGGATGGGAGGAAGGGGCAGGACGTCAGACAGGACGCGAGCGCACCCAGCTTGCCCCCTGCCCCCTCGCCCCTCCCCCGCCCGGCCGCCTCGCCCCTCCCCCTCCGCGCCCTCCCCCCCCGGGGCCTCCGGCCTCCTGCCTCCGCCCGCCTCCCGCCTCCCGCCCCCTGCCTCCCGCCTCCGCCGCTCCGCCCGCGGCGGACGGCGGAGGCATGCCCATGCAGCCCAGCGGCGAGATGGCGGTCCAGGCCGGGTGCGGCGCTGGCGGTGTCGGCGGCCGACCCCGGGCCCGGTGGTGGCGCCGCGTTGTCCTCGGGTGTTGGCCCCTCGTTGTCCTTCTCCGCATTCCTTCGGCAGAGGGGGGGGAATGGGCGGGAGGAGGGAAGGGGCAAAGGCAGGGAGAGGGAAGGCGAATGGGGGAGGAGAAAGAAGGGAGGAGCGGGAGAGAGGGAGGCGGCAGGAAAACGAGGTAGGGGTAGCAGGGGTGCAGGGAGTGAGGAGGGATGCGGAATGAGGTGTTGTGGTCGAAATTGTATTAGTAGTATTCGCATTCGTATTCGTATTTGTATTCGTATTCGTATTCGTGTTCGTATTCGTATTCGTGTTCGTGTTCGTATTCGTATTCGTATTCGTATTCGTATTCGTATTCGTATTCGCATTCGCATTCGTATTCGTATTCGTATTCGTATTCGTATTCGTATTCGTATTCGTTTTCGTTTTCGCATTCGTATTCGTATTCGTATTCGCATTCGTATTCGTATTCGTATTCGTATTCGTATTCGTATTCGTATTCGTATTCGTATTCGTATTCGTATTCGTATTCGTATTCGTATTCGCATTCGCATTCGTATGCGTATTCGTATTCGTATTCGTAGTAGTAGTGGTAGTAGTAGTAGCAGTAGGAGCAGTATTATTATTATCATTATTAGTATTATTATTATTAGTAGTAGTAGCAGTAGTAGTAGTAGCACTAGCAGTAGCAGTAGCAGTAGCAGTAGCAGTAGTAGTAGTAGTAGTAGTAGTAGTAGTAGTAGTAGTAGTAGTAGTAGTAGTAGTAGTAGTGGTAGTGGTAGTAGTAGTAGTAGTAGT
>CAUYUJ010006858.1:466583-514083 GCA_963575745.1 Prorocentrum cordatum
AGTAGTAGTAGTAGTAGTAGTAGTAGTAGTAGTAGTAGTAGTAGTAGTAGTAGTAGTAGTAGTAGTAGTAGTAGTAGTAGTAGTAGTAGTAGTAGTAGTAGTAGTAGTAGTTAGTAGTAGTAGTAGTAGTAGTAGTAGTAGTAGTAGTAGTAGTAGTAGTAGTAGTAGTAGTAGTAGTAGTGGCGGTAGCAGTAGCAGTAGCAGTAGCAGTCGCAGTCGTAGCAGTAGTAGCAGTAGCAGTAGCAGCAGCAGCAGCAGCAGCAGCAGCAGCAGCAGCAGCAGCAGCAGCAGCAGCAGTAGGGTAGCAGTAGCAGTAGCAGTAGCAGTAGCAGTAGCAGTAGCAGTAGCAGTAGCAGTAGCAGTAGCAGTAGCAGCAGTAGCAGTAGAACAGGCAGTAGCAATAGCAGTAGCAGTAGCAGTAGCAGTAAACATTGTAGCGATGATGGTGATGGTCATCTTTTTCCCTGGTGCTCACCGTCTCGCCTTTCGGCTCGTTGCCGTCGTCGTCGTTTTCGTCGTCGTCGTCGCCATCGTCGTCGTCGTCTTCGTCGTCGGTTTCGTCGCCGTGTTGCCGCTCTTCATCCTGCTGCTGTTCGCATTTCCCTCCTCGTCCTCGTTCGCCCCCTCCTGCTATTGCTCCTCTTCCCCCGCTCGTCCTCGTCCCCATCGTCGCCGTCCGCTTCTTTCGTCTCTCGCCTCGTGTTTCTCTCTTCTCCTTCTCGGGGAGAAACCGGGCAGCGCCTGAGCGCGGGCGGGCGTGGACCCTGGCCCTGCTGCGGCCCCCGCGCGGCCCAAGGGGCCTCCCGAGGCCATGGCTGGAATGACCATGCCGTCCGACCAGTCGGAGAGCTTCGAGCACGAGAGCCAGATGCAGTTCTCTTGGGGGCCGGTGCAGCACCAGCACCCCCAGGCGGGGCGGCCCCGCCCAGCTGGCGGCGCGCACGCGGGGGGCTGGGCGAGGATGGGCGGCCCTTCGAGGAGGCACCAGTCGCCGTGAGACTCCCGCCTTGGCCGCCGCCGCTGCCGCTCTCGGCCGCCGCCGCCGCTCTGGCTGCCGTCGCTGCCGCCGCCGCCGCTGCCTCGTCCGCCGTCGCCGCTGCTGCCGCGGTTGCTTCCGCAACCTCCCCCGCTGCCAGCGCCGCCTCCGCAGGCTGGTCCTCCTCCCCTTCCTCACCCTTCCTCTCCCTCCCCCTGCTTCTTCCCCCCTTCCCTCGCATCTCCTTTCCTCTCCCCAGTGCTCACCTATCCGCTCCTTCCCTCGCGCCTTTTCTCTCCTTTCTCCTTTCTCCTCTCCTACCTCCTCCTCTCCTCTCCTCTCCCCTCTCGTTTCTGGAGGCTTCGGACGTCGCACGCGGACCGTGGCGCACTCGGTGCAAGTGGGCACGCTCGAGTGAGCAGGTCTCCGTGCCGAAGGGCATCCGTCGCTGACCTGCTCCTCCCGCTCGTTCAGTTCATTCCTCTCCTTCTCCTGCTGCTCCCACTCCGCTCCTCCCGCCCTCCCCTGAGCTCGGGCGAAGAGAACTATGCACATGCACCGATCCTGGCAAGGCCCATCCTTGACCCAGGATCGGTGCATATGCCTTCCTGGCCAAGGTAGGAGGGCGTATGCACCGATCCTGGGCTCAGGATCGGCCTGGCCAGAATCGGTGCATGTGCATAGTTCTTTTTCCTCTATGAGCCCCGCCCCAGGTGATGTTCTGCGCGAGCCCCAAGACGGCGGGCAAGGCGCAGACGGCGGGCCTGGTCCCCGTGCAGTTTCCGGCGAGCCTCCCGAGGACGAGGACGAGGAGGGCGGGGCGGACAGGACGAGGACGAGGAGGACGAGGATGAGGACGAGGACGAGGACGAGGACGAGGACGAGGACGAGGAGGGCGAGGATGAGGATGCGCAGGTGGAGGAGCACGGGAGAGATGCCAGGGTGGCGAGGGGGCGAGCTGCGCGTGCACCAGTCACGAAGGCGGCTTTCTTCTTGGCCCAGCGCCTCTGCAGCGCGTTTCGGGGCGTCGGCCCAGCGTTCCACCCGCTGGCTGGATGCACGGGGCTGCGGGGCTGCGGCTGCAAGGCTGGCCCAGCTTTCGCCAGAGATGTCGTCTGCAGGCTGGCCCTGGTCCCTCAGACTTTCTCTCGTTCTGGATCATGCAGCCCGCATGCGTCCCCCCACCCAGTACAGCGTTTCGTGGCCCCATAGGGAGCTTCACCGAGGGCACCAGTGGCAAAGTCTGCATGCGTCTCCCCCACCCAGTGCAGCGTTTCGTGGCCCCACAGGGAGCTCCACCGAAGGCCCCAATGGCAAAATCCACATGAGTTTCCCCCTCCCAGTGCAGCGTTTCTCGGTACATAGGGAGCTCCACCGGTGGCAAAGTTCGCATGCGTCTGCCCCCACCCGGTACAGCGTGTCGTTACCTCATATTTTCGCAGGACGAACGGTTTTTCTCTTGAGGCAAAAATGGCGATGGTAAGTTTGACAGATAACAGTGGTGCCGCCGAACGGACGGCGTGCGGACAGGCTGCGTGCAGCTCGTCCAGGAGGACAGAGATACATCCATGCTAAGTGGGGCCCTCGCGCGCGGAACGTTGACTGGAGCCCACGAGACAGCACAGGGACCCATCCTGAGGCGTTGATGACCGAACCCCCTTCCCCCGGTAGAATCCTAACACGGGCGGGCTGGGGCACGCGGATCCGATTTCGTCCGGTTCTCCGTTCGAATTTGACGAAAAAATTTTAAATGGCGTAGAAATTGGATCCGCCGTTGAACAAAAGCCAGACGTGTATTTAGAAAATTCGAAATCGGATCCGCGCGGACGGAAGTCGGATCCACCGAAACAAACCCGACACCACAATTGGATCAGCTCGACCTTCATGAGATCCGACGGCGGTGACCTCAAACGCGTCCGCTCAAGACTTCAAGCCGTCGCTCCGGGCCCAAGAGGAAAACAATCGTCCTGGGGATGTAGGTAGCTCCACCGAAGGCCCCACTGGCAAAGTTCGCATGCGCCCCCCCCCCCCCCCGTACAGCGTGACGCGGCCCATAGAGAGTTCCACTGAAGGCCTCAGTGGCAAAATTCGCATGCGTCCCCCCCCCACCCAGTACAGTGTGTCGTGGCCCATAGGGAGCTCCACCGAAGACGATATTCACAATTGCATATTGTTGGGTCCTTTGCCAGGCTATTTTTTCCCCATGTGCTCCCTGTTGGTCTGGGCGCAAGCTCGGCCCAAACGGGGATTTTCGTTTCTTGGTCAAGATTGTGGTTTTCACCGCAGCCGCGCGCGTGAGGCGCACTTCGAAGGCGCGCTGCGCCAAAGAGCCCTTCTTATGCTTATGCATATGGTAATATCTTTCGGTGCCGCCTCACCCTCAACACTTGTTATACAAACGAGTTTTCATACTGGTGTGAAAACAAAACACGAAGACATAAGCGCCTCCCTTCACGACGACATATAACCCCAAACTGCAAAGCGTGCTATTTCTGGGTCCGCTCGACCTTCCCCGATGACTGCTGGTCGGGCGCGGTATCCTTCCTGTCTTGGGCCTTTGCCATCATGGTGGCGGTGGTACTGCTTGCCTTAACATCTACTTCGGGCGTCCTGCACATCAGTTTATGCATGACTATGTGCACGGCTTGGATGAAATACCGCACCGAGTACAATGCCGACCAATTCGGGGTCAGCTTGCCTGAGATCGTGCCCGACGCGGCCTTCGTGACGACCGGCATGCCGCCAAGGAGCCGAATCCGTATCCGCAGGGGTGGCTCTTTTACAGGTTCTGGAGCATGAGCACCGTGCAACCATCCACCAGCCACGTGTTCCGCCAACGCCAGGCGCCGCACGGGGTGTCGGCCTCGCCCCGAAAAGCTTGGCCGTCACGGCGTCGATGCCGTCGCTCACCCGTGCAACGGCGTGACTGCTTTGACCGTGACGGGCCTCAAGGGACGCAAGCTACCCACCTGCACCAACCTGAGCGTAGGCGGGCAGTTGGTGTCCCCCGAAGCCTTCCCGAGACCCAGGACGTCAGGCCTCCGCGGATTACGACCAGGGGTGCGGCATGGGCAGCTTCGTTGCCAAGAGTAGCAGGCGCGCCTGGACCAGTAGCGCTGTGGGCGTGGCTCCTGAGCAACGTCTCAGGCTCGACGCTTACCAGGAGGTGGAAGAGGAGGGGTAGCTGTAGGAGGAGGCGGCGGAGGAAGAGGAGGCGGATGGGCCCGGATGGGGAGGGGCAGGAGGTGAAGGGGGAGGCGAAGGAGGAGGGGGAGGATGCTTCCCTGCTGTCCGTTAGGGCCGAGCAGGCGCGAGAGCGGCACGACAGCGGCCAGCGGCCTTCTGCTTCCTCTCCGCCTGCCTCCGCCTCTCCTCGGGCCTGTCCTTTGGCCAGGACCTCGAACTTCGGAGCTCTGCGACCGTTCGCTCTCGTTCGACCCTGTCCCTCCGAGACGATAGTCGTCGGCGCAAGCCCGCGAGCGGCATGCCGAGCAGGACGGATCGCCCGGCTGCCGCTCTGCGCTCGTCGCGGCAGACCGGCGGGCACCGAGGCAGCGTAGGGCTGACATCCGAGTTCAGGTGCTACGCTCGTGGTGCCCCCCACTTGCTCCTGCCGCTCCCTCCACCCCGCCGTCAGCTGCGTTCGATCCTTCTTCCCCTTCTCCACCTGCACCTGCACCTGCACCTCCTCCTCCTCCTCCTCCTCCTCCTCCTCCTCCTCCTCCTCCTCCTCTTCCCCCTCCTCCTCCCGACGGGTCTCCTCTTCCTCCTCCTGCTCCTCCTTCTCCTCCTTGTCCCCGTATGCTTCCTCCTCCCGGTGGGCGTCATCTGACCCCTTCTTCCCCTCGTCCTGTTCTCAGCGGGCGCAGGCGATGCAGCAGGCTTCGCCTGGTGGCGCGGCTGGGGGGGCTACGCAGCCTGGGCAGATGGGCATGATGCAGGCTGGCCGGCGGCCTCCTGAGGGGTCTTCGGGCACTCGATGGGAGGGGGGAGGGCTGGGGGGAGCTGGGAGCAGCACGGAGAAGGGAGGAGGAGGAGGAGGAGGAGGAGGAGAGGAGGAGGAGGAGGAGGAGGAGGAGGAGAGGAGGGAGGAGGGAGAGGAGGAGGAGAGGAGGAGAGAGGAGGAGGAGGAGGAGAAGAGAGGATGAGATGATGAGATGATGATGATGATGATGATGATGATGATGATGATGATGATGATGATGATGATGATGATGATGATGATGATGATGATGATGATGATGATGATGAGATGATGAGGAGGAGGAGAGGAGGAGGAGAGGAGAGGAGGAGAGGAGAGGAGAGGAGGAGGAGGAGGAGGAGGAGGAGGAGGAGGAGGAGGAGTTAGGAGGAGGAGGAGGAGTGAGGAGGAGGAGGAGTTAGGAGGAGAAGGAAGAGGAGGAGGAGGAGGAGGAGAAGGGGGAGGAGGAGGAGGAGGAGGAGGAGGAGGAGGAGGAGGAGGAGGAGGAGGAGCAGTGTAAGCCCAGGAGTCATCAACGATGTTGGAATCAACCCTCCCTTCAAGCTCCCTCTTCATAGTCCCCTACGACGGTTCATTTCCATTGAAGGAACTGCCTCTTTGGAAGACAGCCGATTGAAGAAGCTGAATCGTGCCAAAATATGGTTCTCGGGATTCCAATGCCACGGATCATCTTGACTGTGGCGTCTTGATAATTCTGAGTCGTACCAGAACGCCATTCCTGGGACGTCAACACAGGGAATCAACATGATTGTTGTGCCCGCATAATCCTGAATCCTTTCAAAACACAATTTCTGGCACGTTGCTGATGGGGATCCATGAAACTCTTTCAAATGTTTAAAACGAATATGCGCCGCGCTAAGGCGAGAGTCACACTTTGAAAAGGAACCGCTCTCAATCCGTGAAACTCCTGCAGATTTTAACAGCGAGTATGCGCCGCGCTAAGGCGATAACCATATTTTTAAAACGACCCGTCATTAATCCGTGAAGCTCTTGCCGATTTTGAAAAACAAATGTGCGCCGCGCTAAGGCGAGAGCTACATTTTGAAAACGACCCGCCCTAAATCCGTGAAACTCTTGCATTTTTACAAGGAATGTGCGCCGCGCTAAGGCGAGAGCCACATTTTGAAAACGGCCCGCCCTCCATCTGTGAAGCTGTTGCCAATTTCCATGCTTCAGAGTCATTATTGGTGAGGACGTCTCAGGCGAAGCGCCCAGTCCGCCCTAAGCATTGGCCTCGGGGTGCGACAGGGAGAAATTATGTACAAGAAAAAGGAATGGAGGAGGAGGAGGAGGAGGAGGAGGAGGAGGAGGAGGAGGAGGAGGAGGAGGAGGAGGAGGAGGAGGAGGAGGAGGAGGAGGAGTTAGGATGAGGAGAGTGAGGAGGAGGATGATGATGAGAGGAGGAGGAGGAGGAGGAGGAGAAGGAAGAGGAGGAGGAGGAGGAGGGGGAGGAGGAGGAATCATTCTAATAAGAAGAGCGCTAACACGAATACTAATACGAATCGTATTAAGAATGATAGCAAAATAATAATAATAATAATACTAATCGTATTAAGTATAACCAAAATAGGAAAACTAATAAGAATAATAATAAGAAGAGGATAATGATGATGATGATGATGATGATGAGGAGGAGGAGGAGGAGGAGGAGGAGAGCAGGAGCCACAAAACCGACGGACCGCGCGGAGAAGGTAGGGGGAAGTCGAAGAGGTTGGAAGAACCCCTGCTCGTACTCTGCTCCTCCCCGTCACTCTTCCTCCTCCTCCTCCTCCCTCTCTTCCTCCTCCTCCTCCTCCTCCTTGTCCTCCCCCTCCTCCTCCTCCCTCGCCCTCCTCCTCCTTCTTCTCCTTATTCGTTCCTTTCCGTTCCTCTCTCCGTCTCTTCCTCCCTTCCCACCTTCCCTACCCCTGTCCTTCTTTTTTCCCTCCCCTCCCCTCTCCTCCCCTTTCCTCCCTTCCGTTGCCTCTCTCTCGTCCACCCCTCCCTCCCTCCATTTTTGCGTCTCCTCCCAAACCCCCTTGGTCCTTTCCCCCCCGTCTCCCTCTCTCTCTCTCTCTCGCTTCATCCTTGCGTTCCCTCCGATCCCTCCGTTCCCTCCGTCTCACTTTCCCTCGCTCCCTCCCCTTCTTCTGCTGCTGCTCCTCTTCTTCCTCCTTCGCTCCCCTCAGAGCGCGTGGCCAGTTCCGTCCCGCGTCCCGAGGCCTACATGGTCCCGGCGGGTATGGTCCCCGCCTGGTGCGGGCTCTAAGCCAGCGGCGAGGCTTGGACCTCCACCGAGGGGGTCATGAGAGAGGAGGAGAAGGAGGAGTATGAGAAGGACCAAAGTAAACCCAAGACGCATCAACGATGTTGCAATAAACCCTCCCTCCAAATTCCCTTCTCACAGTTTCCTACACATAATTTCTTTTCATGGCGGGAATTGCCCCATGGGAAGACAACCGTCTGAGAATCATCAGTCGTGGTAGAGTGCAACTCCTGGGACTTCAACGCTGCGAGTCAACGTGACTCTTGCGTCCTGACGTTTCCAGACCGTGCCCAGGCACGATTCCTGGGACTTCAGCACCGCGAATCAACGTGACTGTTGCGTCATGGCGCTCCTACATCGTGCCGAAACACCAGTCCTGGGACAGCCTTGGAGCTGATGCAGTCCTTCAAGACGACTGTGCGCGGCGCCAAGGCGTTACACACATCTCGAAGAGGAGCCACCATCCATCCTTGAAGCGGTTGCACACTTCTTAGAGGGGCGTACGTGGCGCCGGGGCGGGAGCCACAGTTTGAAAGCCACCCGCCTCTCATCCGTGAAAGTGTTGCAGACGTTTCAGTCGGGGGTGGACAGAACCCCCAACAGTGACACGTCGATTAGTGAATTGTCCTTTTTCGGTTCTCGAGAGGGCGCCGCGGCCTTATTTTCCAGGCTCGCGCCCGCCAGGTTTGGGCCTCAGGTCGTTTTCACTAAACGACGTTTTAATAAAGGGAGGTCTGTCCATCCCCGATTCAGACGAATGTGCGCGGCGCTAAGGCGATGGCCTCATTTTGAAAACGGTCCGCCCTCCATCCGCACAACCGTTCCAAGTTTTTGGGTCCAGTGTGCGCGGCGCTATGTCGAGAGCCGCATCCTGACAGACACCCGCTCTCCACCCACTGAACGTGTGTTGTGTGAGTGTTTTTTGGATGAATGTGCGCGGCGCTCAGGCGAGAGCCACATTTTGAACATGACCCGCCCTCCATCCTTGAACATGCTGCAAATTTCAAATTTCACGATCATTAATGGTGAGGGAATGTCAGGTGAAACACCAAGCCCGCCCTAACGACACGTCCGGCGGTGCGTCCGTGTTTTTGTTGTTGGTTGTGTTTAGTGTGTGTGTGTGTGTGCCGTGTTGCTGTTGCTGTTGCTTTTGCTGCTGCTGTTGTTGTTGTTGTTGTTGTTGTTGTTGTTGTTGTTGTTGTTGTTATGGTTGTTGTTGTTGTTTTTGTTAGTGTAGTAGTTACTATTATTGTTGTTGTGATCGTTGTTGCTGTTGTTGCTGCTGCTGTTGTTGCTGTTGTTGTTGTTGTTGTTGTTGTTGTTGTTGTTGTTGTTGTTGTCGTCGTTGTTGTTGTTGTTGATGTGGTTGTTGTCGTTGGTGTGGTGGTTGTTGTTGTGGTTGTTGTTTTGGTGGCTGTTGTTATGTTTGTTGTTGTGGTTGTCGTTGTTGTTGTTGTTGTTGTTGTTGTTGTTGTTGTTATTGTTGTTGTTGTGGTTGTGTTAATTGTTGCTCGGTTGTTGTTCGGTTGTTTGTTGTTGTTGTTGTTGCTGGTGTTGCTAGTGCTGCTGTTTTTGCTGTTATTGTTATTGTTTCGTGTGCGTGTGTTGCTCCTGAATCTGTGTTGTTTTATACAAGAGGAGGATCAGAAGGAGGAAAAGGAGAAACAGGAGGATGTGTGTTCGATTATGTGTCGGTATGGGCAGCCCACCGGACTAAGAACCACCCGTTTGTCGATATAGCCCGCGCAGTTGCTGCTGGCGGTATATGCCACGGCTGCAACAGACAGAGGCCGCTCAAGCATGTGAGACACGGTTCCAGCAGGTGCCTCTCAGCATTGTTTGCAGCTCTGCCACCCATGGCAGAGGAGCATATTCAGGCGCAGCATGGGAGGCGGCTTGGGACGGGCTGTGTTTTGCTTGTGGCTGCTCCAAGTCTTCCTCGGACGTTGTTTGAGGCAAGCTGCGGGAAGCGTTGCATCTCAGGATGCTTCTGTTGGGCTTCTCGGGTTTACGAGATCCTCGACTTGGGCATGCTTCGCAACCGCTGCAGGCGAGTCGGCTTTCCGCTCCAGGTGCCCAGGCCGTGCAGCTTCGGGTGCAAACGCGCGCCTGTCTTGCCATGAAGAGCGGCAGTCTCAGTGGACCTCGGATGGCAAACAACGCGTCACTGCTGAATTTACCAGCCTGGAACATATCCCTATCCCTATGCTGGGCACCTCCTCATCACGATGCCAATCTTAGGGATTCCCTTAGTTTTTGAGGGCGAATCCCTAAGATTGTCATCGCCTTCTGGCGTGTCAATCTTACTTAGGGATAGGGATACGTTCGAGGCTGGTAATGGTTGCCCCGTCGCAGCCGCCCTCTGTCGGGATTTGCTCGGCACTGGCCCGGATCGGCGCAGCACCCCGATGTCCGTGGCACTCGATGCCCACAGCCGCGGCTGCTCTCTCACCTGCGCCCGTCACGCGACGCGTGCTGTTCCCGATCTCCTCCTCTCGGCCTCGCTCTGAGGCTCCGCCGCTTCCTCCCTCCTCCTCTCTGCCTAATTCAAGCTTCGCGCGGCCCGCTTAGCTTCGACCGGAAGAGGTGCGCTCTCGACCCGCGGATCAAAAAAGGTTGTTCTCTCACTTGCGCCCGTCACGCGACGCGTGTCGTTCCCGATCTCGTGGCGGCCTCGAAGGCACCGCACCGGGCGTTCGCCTTGGTTGCAGGTGTCTGCTCTGGATCGACGGTTTGCCACGTCGCCGCATGGTGGCCAGCTCGGGCACTCATGCCACGCAGCGCAGGTCAGGGATGGCCGGGGGAAGGGGAGCTTGCCACAAGCTTCGCGTTGCTGGTTTCAGTCGTCGTGCCCGTTGCGTTATCGAGCTCAGCTTGTCTTGGGCAAACGCTGCACACAGTTTTTCACCGCAGTGCCCCTTTCTGGTCTGTTGTGTGGGGCTGAAGTTCATGTGGGTAGGGATGCACATATTCCGCACAATGGCCGCATCGCCGGTCGTGCCATCAAGCCCTCTGCCGGCAGCCGTTCGCTCACCACTCTCATGACTGCTGAAAACGATCCTGGCTGGCTCTCATCAGTTGCCCCCATCTTGAGGTGGGGAAGAAGCAGTGCGGATTGCTGCTGCGCGTGCCACGTCTTTCGCGCTTTCGCTCCAGGCACTGCGCAGCGCGGGGCAGATTACCTCTCGCAGGGCAGCCTTTTCGTGGCACAGAGCTGAAGTCCCAGTTGGGACCATGATGCTCTCTTTGGCAAGGATTGGCTGGGTCATGAAGGATCCCTTCGCCATCGCCAATGGCCTGCATCACACAATCTCACGCCTTTTTTCACTTCCCCAGGGTTATTGAAGAAATTCCTCAAGGAAGGTTCTCTGAGATCCCTTGAACGCTCCGCTAGGGGCTCCCTTGGATCTAATAGTGGGCTCTCTTTCGATGTTCCGGTCTCGTATCCCAAACTCACGGGGTTCCACAAGGCTTGCGTCAAGCCTGTGCTCCGTTGGGCATCCAAGGCTCGGGACAGAGCCCTTGCTTTAGAGTGCCAGTGTTGCCCCAGTTGTGACCTTCGCCGGGAACCCGACCCCCTTCTCCGTAGGATCTGGCATTGTACAGCTTGTGTTTCCGGGGGGGGGTCCCTGGTCTAGCAGTAGATTCTCGAGGCCTCGGGAGGCCGCCGTGGCAGACATCTTCTTTTTCACGCGTCGCTTTTTCGCTACCCAGGTGATCTTTACCCCCCCATCTGACGGCGGCGTGCTCGTCGATTGGCGCGGCATTCCCAGTCAGACTGGAGAAGGGTTCGAGGGGCATGTGCTCATGGACGGCTCGTGCTCTAAGCTTCCTGTGTGCGACTGCAGTCTGAGGGCCCGGCGGCCCTCGGCTCTGACCGCTCTCTTCTTCACAGCGTCGCGGCGCTCTTGTGGAAACCCACCCCCCAGACTAGTCGAGGAGAAGGGTGCTCCGGCCTGGGTGGGGGGGCTCTCTTAGCTGGATGCCCGCGTCACTTTTGTGGCCCGCACAGGCGCAGATTGGGTGCGGGGGCACGATCGGGGAGGGAGGCCCGCGTCCGCGAGCGCGCGCGGCTGTTCACGCGCGCGCTCTCCGTCGCCTCAGGCGAGCCCAGGGTGCGATCCGCGAGAGCGGGCGCGCAGGCTCGACGCCGAGCGCCAGGCGCGATCCGCGGCCCCAGGCGCGCCGTAGCGCCGGGAGCCGCGTGCGCCTTGCGCCGCTTCGCCGCGTTGTAGGTGTTGAAATTTTCGGCGAAGGGGCGCGACCGCGACAGCGCGCCGCGCTGGCAGGTCGGGCGGCGGGCGTCTGCTTTTCCTGCCTCGGACATTGACCGGCTGCCGCAAGCCGTCAAAGACGCTGTGGCGTGGACTGCGGCCACGTCCACGAAGGAGGCGCGCGCGCGTCTGGCCGCAGCGGCAGGCACGCGCGCGCGTGTACACTGGGTCGTAGGCCCGCCGTTTCCGGGAGAAGGCCACCAGCCGGATCGAGGCTCGGGCCGCCGCCCTCATCGTGTCCAGCGAAACCCGCGAGTGGCTCGGCGCGGCCGACCCGGCAACCAAGGCCGTCTCGCGGGGCGTTAACGGGCCCTTGCTCGCAGAGCTCGCCGCTCGCGCGGGCCACTGCAATCTGGATGCGGTAGAGTTCTTTCGCTCCGGCGCCCCGCTGGTGGGCCATCTACCACGCTCGGGCCTTGGGGAGGCGATTGGCGGGGCGTCGTGCGTGCCTGTGGAAGCTTCACGCGACGCCGCTACCCGCCATAATTCGTCGGTTCTGAAGAAACGGCTGCGGCCTGACCCGCATGCCGAAGTCTTGCAAGAAGCCGCCTGCGCGGGCGCCGCATTAGGAATAATGACCGAACCTGTCGATCTCACTCGGATTGACACCGCCGGCGCTGTACTTGTGCCGCGCTTCAGTGTCGAACATGGGATCCGCGCGGACGGCGCTCCTAAGATGCGACCCATCGACGATTGCTCCATCGCGGGGCTGAACGGCGCCACTGCGCCCGGAGAGAAACATCGTCATGACTCGGTGGGCGCGTTGCGGCAGGCCAGCGCGGCGCTGCACGCGGCTCTACCGCCAGAGCGGCGATGCCTTTTCAAAGCGGACATCGACTCCGCGTTCCGAAGGGTACCGATTCAAGCCAGTCACCGCTCATTGGCTTACGTGGCCTACCGCTTGGAATCCAAGATTACGGCATCGATGCATAACGCGCTCCCGTTCGGAGCAGGCCCCGCGCGTGCCGGAACGGAGCGAGCGCGCGTGCTCGCGCGTGTGCGCGGATGCTCACGCCCGATCGCTCGTAGTCGCAAGCGCGCATGGATGGGAGCGCGTCGGCTCCCTGCTCGCGACCATCCTGCGCCGCGAGTTGCGCGCGGTGGTTCTGCGGCACGTCGACGATTTATTCGGAATTGGCGGGGGCAGCGGAAGCGAGGCCCTGCAGACGTCCCGGTCTTTCTTCCGTGCGAGCGCGCGCCGTAACGGGCGCTGGCTGCGCGCGTCCGTGAATGCGCGGTGCGAATAGTACGCGCCCTGATGGGCCAGTCGGCCATATCTGCCAGAAATGGAGCACGGGAATCCACTCGTCATTCTCGGGTTACGTATCAAGGTAAGCGCGCGCGCCGAAGCGTTGCCGGCAACGCGCGCGCGCGCGACCGGCGCTGCGGCTCCTCGCAGTTTGACAACGTCGGTTTCTCCGCTTGGCCGTCTGGCGACAAACGAACAAAGTGGCGTCTCGGATCAGGGCGGCGCTGCGCCCTGGTCAATCGTCGGCGGGAGCTGCCAAGAAGCTCGCAGCCAGCGGCTCGCATCCTGTTTTTTATAATGGAAATCTTCCTGCTCAAACTGCGCCCCTAGCCCCCAGGGCTACAACAACAACGGCTCCCGCCTGATACTTGCTCGCAATTGACTGGGGAATCGCTCTCTCGCTAGGGACTTCCCTGCAGTTCATCTAAACATCGCGCTCCCGCCTGTGACTCCCTAGCAGTTTTTTCAGGCGCCGCGCCCTCGCCAATCAGGACTCGCGCTCTCGTCTGGAATGTCCCATAATTTACTTCCGTGTCGCGCTCTCGCCCGAGACTTCCTGGCGAATTATGCAGGGCTCACGCATTCGCGTAACATGCGTTGTTTTTCACTTGAAGTGCCCCTCCTGGAGCTCGCTGCGTTTTGACCGGTGAAGGTCTTCTTGCTCAAATTGAACCCGTGGCCACCGGCTTGCAACAACGACGACGTCAACAACAACAATCATTCCAAGATTATTCGCTCGTACTGGCACGCGTTTCTTGCATTCCGTATGCCCCAACCCTCGATGCCCGCCCACTTCGTCTTCGATTGCGCCCCCTTTCGGGGGGAATCTCTTCCTTGTCGGCCGCTGACTGAAGTGCGGGGAAGTTTCGAGCGAGAGCGCCGTTCCTGAGTTCGAGGGCCTCTCTGGCCAGGGGCTCTCGGAATATTTAATCATGGAGAAATGTCGAACGGGAGCCCTTGTTGCCGTGTCCGGGCCTCCACCAACTTGCCTGAATTACGGGGGCATCTTAAGCGAGAGCGCCGTTCCTGAGTTCGGGGGCCTCTTTGGCCAGGGGTTTTCTGAGTAAATCGTCAGGAAGTACCGAGCAGGAACCCCTGTCGTCGTGGCTGGGCTTCCGCCGCCTTAGTTGAGTTGCGAGGAAGTCTTGGGCGAGAGCGCCGTTCCTGAGTTCGGGGGCCTCTCTGGCCAGGGTGTCTCGGGGCAAGTTGTGAGGAAGTGTCGAGCGGGAACCGTTGTTGTCGTAGCCGGGCCTCCACGGGTCCTATGTAGGTTCGAGCCGACGCTCGAGCGGGGGCCTCGTTTTCACAGGAGACGCAGCCTGCGTCGAGGCGAGAACGTGCGCAACCTTTTCCGGATATCAGCATTACTTATTTTGTAGACATGAGTATTCAAAAGCAGCAACAATCATGTGAAGACTGTTTGCTCTTGTCTGCTCGAGGGTCCGTTGACGCGTGCACCCCAACCCTCGACACCTGCCCTCGTCGTCTTCGATCGTGTCCCTTTGGGGGCGTGTACCTTTCTTCCCTGCAGGCCGGGCCCCGGCAAGTGGCGGGGCGGCCGCGGACCATTGGCCTGGCCAGCGGCAGCGCTGATCGGCGGCAGCCCGACCGCAAGAGGGACGGACAGGGGACCGACCGCGACGACGACGACCACGTCGACGACGACGACGGCGACGACGACGACGACGAGCGAAACCGAGAGCGAGATCGAGAGAGAGAGAGAGAGAGAGACCGGCAACAGGGCCACGAAGGGCACGAAGTAGGCCACGAAGGGCGACAGCGGGGACGCGAAGGGAATGCGTATGGGACCATGAAAAGCGCGAGCGAGCGGGGGCCACGAAGGGCAGATAATGCGGGGCCACAGAAGGCAACGACAGGGCCACTGAGGGTAGCAACTGGGCTGTCACATAGGACAGCGAGGGGGCAGCGAAAGGCGACGGCGGGGCCGCGATGGGCATGCGCGTGGGGCCACGACGGGCGCGAACGAGCGGGGGCCATGAAGGGCGTGCGTGTATTGGGCCGCGGAGGGCAAGGGCGGGGCCGCGGAGGACAGCGAGGGGGCAACGAAGGGCAGAGAGGGGGCCGCGAAGGGCGACAGCGGGGCCAGGAAGGGCACGCATATGGTGCCGCGACGGGGGGGCTACGAAGGGCTGCGGCGGGGCCACTAAGGGCAGCGATGGGGCCACGAAGGGCTGCAACGGGGCCGCGAAGGGCAGCGAGGCGGGCACGAGACGAAGGGCGGGGGGGGGCCACGAAGGGCTGCAACTGGGCCACGAAGGGGGCTGCGACGGGGCCGCGAAGGGCAGCGAGGGGGCCACGAAGGGCTGCAACGGGGCCACGAAGGGCAGCGATGGGGCCACGAATGGTTGCAACGGGGCCACGAAATAAAGCAAGGGGGCCACGAAGGGTTGCGACGGGGCCACGAAGGTCAGCGAGGGAGCCGCGAAGGGCTGCAACGGGGCCACAAAGGGCAGCGAGGGGGTCACGAAGGTCAGCGACGGGGCCGCGAAACAAAGCGAGGGGGCCACGAAGGGTTGCGACGGGGCCACGAAGGGCAGCGATGGGGCCACGAAGGGTTGCAACGGGGCCACGAAGGGCAGCGAGGGGTCCACGAAGGGCTGCGACGGGGCCACGAAGGGCAGCGAGGGGGCCACGAAATATTGCAATGGGGCCGGGAAGGGCAGCGAGATCCCGATTCCTAAGTAATATGTGTGAGCGTGGCTCCTGGGTGCCTGAGTGTCGGGAGCGCGGTGCTTGAGTAAATTGCGGGAAATTCCAACGCAAGGGCGCTATTCTTGAGTAGATTGCAAGCAAGTCTCCAGCGAGAGCGCGACCCCAGAGCGCCGAGAGAACGATTCCGGAGTAAATTGCAAGGAAGTCCCAAGCGAGAGCGCCATTCTTGAATAAAATTAGAGGAAGTCTCGGGCGGGAGCGGGGGTTGTGGCTTTCTTGTGAGGAAGTCTCAGGCGGGAGCCGTTGTTGTTGTAGCCCAGGGGCCAACAACAAGGTTTGAGGAGGAACAGTTTCCCTGATAAAAAACAAGGTGCGAGCGCCTGGAGGGGCGTTTCAGTTGAAACAAATCATTATGCATCGGAGGGGGGATCGGCAACACTTATTCTTTAATAGTGAGGGTTCAACAATTGCTCCCGCCTGATACTTCTCCGCAACTTGCTGCAAAATCGCGCTCTCGCTAGGGACTTCCTTGCAATTAATCGAAGAATCGCGCCTTCGCTTGATACGTCTCCGCGATTTATTCCGACGTCGAGCTGTCGACAATCAGGAATCGCGCTGTCGGTTAGGATTTTCTCGCAATTGATTCAGGCGCCGCGCCCTCGACACTCAGGAATCACGCTCTCGCTTTGGAATTCCTAGAGAGATGTATTTTGGAATCGAGCTGTCGTTCAAGGCTTCCTCGCGGTTTATTCAGGACGCACGCTTCAGCAGCCCGCCTGCTCGACCTGGCCGCCTGGGCCCGCCTGATAGGGTCTACCCGCCCGATCTGCCCGTCTGGTTTTGTCGCGTGTTTTCTGCTAGCCCCCTTCCTGCTATTCTCTCTCGTACTCTATCCTCCTCTCTCCCCCTTGTCCCTTCCTTCCATCCGTCTTGTCTTCCTTTGCCTCAGGTGCTGCACGGAATACACGTTGCAGGTAAGAAATAAATACCCCCAAGGGGGTACGATCGAAGACGAAGAGGGTGGGTATCGAGGGTTTGGGATATATGTGTTGACTGGCACGCGGGCAGATAAGAGCGATCAGTCTTACAATGCTTGTTTTTGCGTTTTTGATGTTGTTGGTGGTGTTAGTGTTGTGTGTTTGTAGTGTGTTTTGTTGTTGTTGCGTTGTTGTTGTAGTTGTAGTCGTTTTTGTTGTTGTTGTTGTTGTTGTTGTTGTTGTTGTTGTTGTTGTTGTTGTTGTTGTTGTTGTTTTGTTTTATTGCTGTTGTTGTGGTTGTTGTTGTCGTCGTTGTTGTTGTCATGGTTGGCGTTGTTGTTGTTCTCGTCGTCGTTGTTAGCGTTGTTGTCATCATTATTGTTGTTGCTGTAGTTGTTGTTGTTGATGCTGCTGCTGTTGTTGTCGTCGTTGGTGTTGTCGTTGTTGCTCTCGTGGTTGTTGATGTTATTGTTGTTGTCGCTGTTGTTGTCGCCGTCGTTCATGTTGTTGTTCTTGTTCTTATTGTTGTTGTTGCTGCTGTTGTTGTTGTTCCTCTTGTTGTGGTTGTTGTTGCTGCTGCTGTTGTTGTTGTTGTTGTTGTTGTTGTTGTTGTTGTTGTTGTTGGTGATGTAGTTGTTGTCGTCGTCGTCGTCGTCGTCGTCGTTGTCGTTGTTGTTGTGGTTGTGGTTGTGGTTGTGGTTGCTGTTGTTGTTGCTGCTGCTGTTATTGTTGTTGTCATTGTTGTTGTTGTGCTTGTTCTTGTTGTTGTGCTTGTCGTTGCTGCTGCTGCTGTTGTTGTGGTTGTTGTTATTGTTGAGGACGGTGATGATGATAAGGAGGAGGAGGTGGGTAGGGCCCCCTTTCGGCCTCGTCCTGCAGCCCCAGTTTTTCTCGGTCTGTCGACTGGTCGGTTCTCTCCTTCCCCCCTTGTCTCCCTTTCCTCTTGCTGCTGCTTCTCCTGTTGCTGCTCCTCCTTCCCCTCCTCCTCCTCCTCCTCCTCCTTTTCGTCCTCTTCCTCCGCTTCCGCCTCCTCCCGTCCCTCTGCTTCTCCCCCTCTCCAGGGCCCCCCCCCTCCTTTCTCTTGTTCTCTGTCTCTCTCTCTCTCTCTCTTTCTCTCTACTCCCTTTTTCTCCAGTCCCCCCCCTCTCTCCCAGCCCCTCCCCTGGCCCCTCGCCGTCCCTGCCGTGCACCCATACCACCCCCTCCTCCCCTCCTGTCTCCTGCCCCCCCCTCCCCCCCTCCCCGCTTCCCGATCTGCCCCCTGCCCGTCCCCCCCCCCTCCCCCCCGCTCCTCCGCTCCCCCCCCCCTGGCCGACCCCCCCTCCTCTCCAGCCGCCCCGCCGCCCGGACCGTGCTGCGAGCTGCTTCCCCCGCGGGGCGACATGGGCCCGCTGCCCACCAGGCCGGCGGCCTCCGAGCTGCTCCTCCGCCCTCCCTTTTCCAGCCCCCCCCCCCTCTACGCCTCGCCCCCCCTTCCTCCCTGCCCTCTCCCCCTTCTCCCCCTCCCCCCCCTATCCTCCCCTCTCCTCCTCCTCTCCTCCTTCCTCCTCCTCCTCCTCCTCCTCCTCCTCCTCACTCCTCCTCCTCCTCCTCCTCCTCTCGCCCCTCCTCCTCCTCCCTCCTCCTCTCCTCTTCCTCCTCCTCCGCCCCCTCCTCCTCCTCCTCCGCCCCCTCTTCCTTCCCCTCGACAGTGACCAGATCTGAAGATTGCTCACCTCTCTCCCCCAGAAGTGGCCAGGGAGGGGCCCGCTCCCTCCGCGTATGGCTTGTATTGCGCGCAGGATATCATACGTTCACCATTGTTTAATATTTTCTCAACCAGCATTGAACAACATTTGCAATTCAACAACATTGCACAGCAACCACAGTGCCGCTTCTCTCTTCCCCCTCCTTCCCTTCTTGCACCCGGGTCATTCTCAATGCCTTCGCTCGGCTTGCCCGAGGGCGCGTGCGGACCTCCTCTGCCACGCTACGGCGTACAATAATGTTGTTCAATGTTTTCGATCGGCAAGTTTCTGGCGTCTCAAAATGGTGCTGACGCTGCAGCGTGGGCCTCATTTCAGGATCGGCGCTTGGCCCCCATCGCTCAGGATGGCGCTCGCTCTCACCAGCGCGGGCCACTTTTCTGGATCCGAATGCTTCTTCATCGTTGTCGCCTCCTCCTCCGCCTTCCCCTGCTCCTCCCGCTCCTCCCGCTCCTTCCACTCCAGCTCCTCCTGCCGCGGCTGTTCGTCCTCGTCCTCCTCCTTCCTCCTCCTCTTCCTTTCTCTCACTCACGCCGCACTCGAGGGGGGTCCTTCTTGGAGGTCCAGTTCCGCGATGACACGCGTCGGCGAGGAGAGGAAACATCAGCGCAACGGGAAGGCATGGGTGCGATGGGGGAGGGCGTCAGATATGACGCGAGCGCGCACCTCGCTTATCCTCCCCCCCCTCCCTCCCCTCTCCCCCCCTTCCTCCCTTCCCCCCTCCTCCTTGGCCCCTCCACCCTTTCTCCCTGAGCGCCTCCTCCCTTCCCCCCCCCCTTCGCCCTTGAGCTTCCGCCGCCTCTCCCTCCCCCCCTCCCTCCCCAGCCGCTCCCTCCCTCTCTCCCTCCTCCTCCCTGCCGCTCTCCTCCCTCCCTCCCTTCCCCCCTCCCCTCTTCCCCCCCGCCTCCCTCCTCCTCCCTGCCGCTCTCCTCCCTCCCTCCCTTCCCCCCTGCCTCCCTTCCCCGCTCCCTCCCTCCATCCCTCCCCTTGAGCTGCCTCCGCTCCCCGTCAACCCTCCCTCCCTCCTTCCCCTGCACCGCCCGGAGCCAGCGGCGGGCCCCCTCGCAGGAGAGGCGCTCTCGCCGGCTGCGCCGCCGGCGCCCACGATCTCGCAGCGCCCCCCCGCCCTTCCTCGGAGGCCCAGAGGCTGACACCAACACCGATGTCGGCGGTGCGCCTCCACCGAAGGAAGGGGAACCCGACTTCGGTGATGCAGGCAGTCTTTGGGCTTCCTATGGCCGACATTTCATTGCCATCAACGTCCAAATCTAAAATCATCTTCCCCTGGTGGGGACCCCCCCCGCTTTGGTGTTGGTGCCCTTTTCCAAGCCTCCAACGTGCCGCGCCTTCCTTCTGCCAGACAGGTCCTCGGGGCCTGGTTTCGATGGGGTCGGTTCGGTCTGACCCATCGACTCGATGCTGGGGCCGCCTGGTCCTGTCCGCTGGCTTTCAAGACGGGCTGCGGGCGCCCGCAGCGGTAGTGCGAGAATGAGCAGAAGGAGGATGATGATATGGGGAGGAGGAAGAGGACGATGAGGAAGAGGAGGAGGAGGACGGGGAGGATAAGGAGGAGGAGGAGGGGGAGGAGGAGGAGTGAGGAGGAGGAAGGAGGAGGAGGAGGAGGAGGAGGGAAGGAGGAGGAAGAGAGGAGGAGAGGTAGGAGGAGAGGAGGGAGGAGGGAGGATGGAGGAGGCGGAGGAGGAGGAGGAGGAGGAGGAGGGAGAGGAGAGAGGAGGAGGATGGAGATGAGGACGGACGAGGATGGACGATAACCATGGAGTAGGCACCGCGGGAGTATGGTTAGGATGATTCAGATGATGCTTAGGCGCCGCGGTGGGCGCCGCGGTAGGCGCCGCGGGAGGATGGATAAGAGGATGAGAAGGAGGAGGAGGATGATGCTGCTGCTGATGATGCTGATGATGATGATGATGATGATGATGATGATGCTGATGCTGATGATGCTGTTGATGATGATCGTGATGATGATGGTGATGATGGTGGTGGTGATGATGATGCTGGTGATGATGATCATGCGGATGCTGATTATGATGATGGTGGTGACGATGGTGGTGGTGGCGGTGATGATGGTGATTAGGGTTATGATGACGGTGATGGTAATGATGATGATGCTGCTGATGATGACTGTGGTGATGATGATGCTGCTTCTGATGATGATGACGACTATGATGAGGCTGAGGATGATGATTCTGGTGCTGATGATGCTAATGATGATGATGATGATGATGATGATGATGATGATGATGATGATGATGAGACTGAGAAGGTTGATGCTGATGATGATGATGATGTTGATGATGACGATACTGCTGCTGATGATGATGCTGATGATGATGATGATGATGATGATGCTGATGTGATGATGTAGTGGCGCTGAGGGTGATGCTGCTGCTGATGACGATGCTGATGATGGCGATGATGACGATGATGATGACGACGCTGATGATGATGCTGTTGTTGATACTGATGATGGTGATGATGACAATGCTGACGATGATGATGATGATGATGATGATGATGATGATGATGATGATGATGATGATGATGATGCTGATACTGATGATGATGCTGCTGCTGATAATGATTTTGATGATGATGATGACGATCATGCTGATGATGATGAGGATGGTTGTGATGGTGATGGTGATGGTGATGGTGATGGTGGTGGTGGTGTTGATAATGATAATGATGCTGACGCTGATGATGACTATGATGGTCATAGTGATGGTGGTGGTGCTGGTGATGCTGGTACTGCCCGCTGCTGCTAATGACGACGAGGATAACGATGATGATGGGGACGAGGAGGAGGAGGAGGAGGAGGAGGAGGAGGAGGATGCTGCTGCTGCTGCTGCTGCTGATGATGATGATGATGATGATGATGATGATGATGATGATGATGATGATGATGATGATGATGGAGGCGGAGCAGGAGGAGGAGGAGGAGTAGGAGGAGGAGGAGGAAGAGGAGGATGGGCACATGGCGCGAGGAAATGTGAGGTGTTATTTTCGACAAAGACCAGCCAGAATTCCGGTTTACGGTTTGGCCTTTCAAGCATTTGCAATTTCACGATTAGGGGAACATCCAGGCGAAACGCCACAGAGCAGAAGGGAGGAGGAGGAGGTGGCGGAGGAGGAGGAGGAGGCGGAGGAGGAAGAGGAGGAGGAGGAGGAGGAGGAGGAAGAGCAGGGGAGGAGGAGGAGGAGGAGGAGGAGGAGGAGGAGGAGGAGGAGGAGGAGGAGGAGGAGGAGGAGGAGGAGGAGGAGGAGGAGGAGGAGGAGGACGAGGAGGACGAGGAGCAAGGTAAGGTGGAATCCAGGAGGAGGGTGAGAGGAAGGAGAAGTACCCCTGGGCGAGGCAGCCCTGCTTTGCGTGTTTGCGGAATTCCAGCTTGCCGCTCACCCCCACATGCGGGACAAAGGGGCTTGGCCCACGCAATCTCCAATTCGGCTGTTTTTGCGGCTGCCGCGTTTGGCGATGCCTGAGCTTTGGCGCGGGGGCGCTTCTTTAGTTCGGGGTGCGGCTGCGCATGCGGCAAGATCAGAGAAATTTGTGACTAGGGTCTTTCATGGATGATTTTGTTTGTAGCTTTCCGGGTCGCGATTCCAGGCAGTTCAGGGATACGTGGTTTCAGAACCAGCAGAGATACGTGGTCTCAGAACCAACCTTCATTGTAGCGAAGCCTGTATGATTTTATATGCTGGCCCAGGTGGCCAGCAGGCTGGAGACCAACCAGCGGTGATTCCAAATATAGGGCAGGGGGGATTGTGATTACGATCGTGAGGATGAAACCATATTCTACAGTGCTGCAGTATTCTAGCCCTGCTTCCCGCTGTTCTACTCGACTCGTATTTCTCCTCACTCTGCTTAGCCCTCCTCCGCTCTATGATACTGTAACTTAAATGCGCCTTCCCTCTCTGACCTGCTCTGTGCCACTCTGCTCTACGCTGCTCTGCTCTACACTATTATGACATGATCATTTTTATATTCGACTCTAGGCATCCATTGATGAAACCAAGTGGGATCCACGAGTCCTATCCCTCTGAATCAGTATGTATCCGTGTGGGTCAATTTGACTAGGCCATGCTCCAAACCTGTATTGTGAAGTCAGTGCAAGCCCACTGACGTCTGTAGTAGAGCGAAGCTGTTCGTGGAGAGTGCACACACGCAACAAGCTACGAGCGCTGTCGGCGACTCTCACTAGGTATTCCCGCTGCTGCTGTGTGAATCATCATCGCGTTCGTTATACTTGTGCTCCTTTTTGATTGTGAACGGTGAGATCTTCCTGCTGTACCCTGGTCGCATTCATCTTCTGTTGCCGTTCCGAATCCTTGCCAGCCGCGACACAAGCACATCGCAGATGCTGCTCGCGAGTCAGCTGATCTCGACATAGTAGGTCCTTGTGAGCGTGTGCCAGCCTTGCTGATCGCACTGTCTTTGCAGCAACAGTTGCTGCAGATATTGTTTTTCAACTTTTCTTGGCCGCGCTGGCCCCGGGCACTCAACAAGCATGCTAGAAGAACGCACAGCCCACATCGACGTGTAATCAAGATCTCTTGGTAACGTGTGCGCATGGGCCTTGAGCCGGGCCAGTGCGAGCCTACTTTTCGGCTCTGATGCGAACTTTTTGGAGACTCGACAGGAGTAGCTAGAGTGTACATCGTTGTAATTTTCCGCAGCGCAGAGCGCTCGCGTGAACATTACAGTCGTGTGTGCAAGGAGAGATGTCTGCCGTGCTTTCCCGTGCTTTCTTATTCAATCGCTTCGCTCACTCCGCCGGCCCGTATGGCATGATCGCTACTGCTTCGGCGTGGGCTCGGGGCCATTTCGGCGCCGCCGGAAGGAGGAAGATAAGGATGGGGAGGGGGAGGGGAGGAGGAGAAGAGGATGAGAAGGAACGGAGGAGGATGAAGATAAATATGAGGAGGAGGAGGAGGAGGAAGAGAAAAGGACGGATGAGGAAGCCTCTCGATGGCATCTTACGGCGCTCTTGGGGCCAAACAGGGCCGTCGTCCAGATGCTTCTTTGGGAGGCCCTGGGGTCTGTTGAGAGGCCGTTCGGGGGCGCCTGGGAGACATTTTTGAAGCCTTGTAGGGCCTCTTTTGAGCCTCCTTGGAGCCTCCAGGGGTCTCTTGGGGGCCTCTTGGCGGCATCTTGGGCCATCTTGGGGGCCTCTCGGGGCCTCCTGGGGCCCTCTTGGGGCGGAAGGCTTGAGGTTTCGGTTCGTGGTCCCCATCTTGGGCCCCTGTTGGGGCCGTCTTGGGGCTCTCTTGGGCCGTCTCGGGGCCCGTTTGGGCTCTCGGGGGCCTTCTTGGGGGCCTCTTGAGCAGTCTTCGTGCGCTCTTGGGGGCCTCTTGGGCCGTCTTGGAACATCGGAAAGCCGAAAATGCGACAAGGCCAACATCCTTCCAAAACCATCGTAAAATTGATGATTTTGGCCTCTCGGGGCGCTCTTGTGAGGCCTCTTGGAGGCCACTTGGAGCGTCTTGGCGGCTTCTTGGGCCGTCTTGGGATCATCTTCGGCGTCTTGGAGCGTCCTTTGGGCGTCTCGGGGGCCTCTTGGGCAGTCTTGGGGGCCTCTTGGGGCCCTCTTGGCGCGCTCTGGGGGGCCTGAGAGGCCGTACCCAGGAGGAAAACCATCTCTGAGTAGACCTTCCCGGGACCTTCCCGGGACCTTCCCGGGACCTTCCTGGGACCTTCCCGGGACCTTCCCGGGACCTTCCCGGGCTGCGGTCGGGGTACTTTTCGCCGGGGGACCCCCAGGGACCGCCCCGCGCGCCCGAAGTAGAAGAATTGTGAACCACTTACCCGAGATCTTAGCACGCCTCTGGCCCGTGGGGCCGGCGAATTGAGAGAAGGACGGGATGCCGAGGACACGGCGCACGAGTTGGAGTCAGGTGTGGATGCTAGAGGCAGGGTCGGCGGTGGGCGTCTCTCCTTGCCGCTCCTGCAAGTGCATCACGACCCTAGGTGTGTCGGGAGCGCAAGCAGTAGTTCCTTACGTAGGCCCGCCCGCGGCGCCTCTGTTGAAGTGCTTGCAGTGCTTCCAGAAATAGGTGCCTGGCCTGTAGCAGCGTGCTTCGTGGCGTGCTGTGCCCGTGGCCACAACCGCAGGCATTCCGGGAGCTTGTCACAGGCGGGCATCGAGGGACGACGCTAGGCACATTCTCACACGCATCTTCGTTTCGAAGGCAATTCCAGGCCAGATTGTAACGCGAAGGCAGAGGAGGAGGAGGGGTTAGGAGGAATGAGGAGAGAAGTGATGTCGATGACGATGACGATGACAATTACGATGATGGTCTGGATGATGACGATGATGACACCAGGGACAGTATGGGAAATACGACGGACTGGATGAGGAGGATAAGCGTAGGATCACGGGGATGCTAAGCCGAACACATGATATCTGAACCATGATGCCGTGGGAAGATGTGGAGCCCGACGCACCCCGCTCTCTCGTCTTGTCTCCGCCCCCCCCCGAGGGCGGCCTCCCCCCGACGGGTCGTGACACAGAGTGGCTGCGCCGCCTCGCAGACGGGACTGACAACGATGATGACGACGATGACGATGGCGACGGCGATGACGATGATTACGGGGACGACGACGATGATGACGATGATGATGTTGATAATGATGGTGATGATGATGGTGATGATGATGGTGATGATGATGGTGATGAAGATGACAATCATGATCACGATGATGATGATGATGATGATGATGATGATGATGATGATGATGATGATGATGATGATGAGGATGGTAGTGCTGATGATGATGATGATGATGATGATGCTGCTTGCGATGATGACTCTGATCATTATGATGGCGCTGATGGTGCTGATGGTGGTGGTGGTCATTATGATGGTGATGCTGCTGATGATGACGTTGATGATGCTGATGTTGATGAATATGATAAACATGATGAAGCCGCTGATGATTATGATGATGGTGATGCTGATTATGATGATGATGATGATGATACTGATGATGAAGATTAGCATGATGATGCAGATGACGATTAGCATTTTGATGGCGCTGCTGCTGCTGATGCTGATGCGGCTGATGATGATGATGCTGCTGTTGATGCTGGTGATGTTCATGATGATCACGATGATGATGATGATGATGATGATGATGATGATGATGATGATGATGATGATGATGATGATGATGATGATGATGATGATGACGATGATGATCATAATGCGGATGATCATTATGATCATGATGATCGTGCCGATGGTGATGATGGCGACGACGACGAAAATGCTGTTGATCATGATGCTGACGACGACGTTTCTGATGGTACTTGAGGTAATGCCAATGATGATGCCGATGACGCTGCTGATGCTGATGCTGACGCTGCTGTTCACTGATGCTGACGCTGCTGTTCATGAGAATGGTAATGATGATGCTGATTCTGCTGATTCTGCTGATGATGCAGATGATGATGCTGCTGCTGATGATGATGGTGATGATGATGATGATGAAGATGACGATGACGATTATGATAATAAATTTGAAGACTGGTGGTGGTGGTGGCGATGATGATGCCGCTGATGATGATTCTGCTTATGATTATGATAGTGGGGGATGGTGGTGGTGATGGTTGCGATGATTACCAGGCAGCTTACGTACGCGGATGCGGCACAGACTCCTGAAGCAATGGATGCAGAGCGACGGCAACGCAACTCGTGGAGCAAGGGCTGGGTCGCGCGGAACTTTGCCCTGGCCATGCGCCTTCTGCCTCCTCGTCCTCGTCGTCGTCGTCCTCCTCCTCCTCCTGCTCCTCCTCCTTTCCCTCCTTCCTCCACATCCCCCTCCCTCCCTCCGCCTCTTGCTTCCCATCCCTCGCTCCCTCTGCCTCTTCCTCCCTGCGCCTTCTGCCTCCTCGCCCTCGTCGTCGTCGCCGTCCTCCTGCTCCTCCTCCTTTCTTTCCCTCCTCCCCTCTCCCCCTCCCTCCCTCCGCCTCTTCCTTTCCATCCCTCGCTCCCTCTGCCTCCTCCTCCTCCTCCTCCTCCTCCTCCTCCTCCTCCTCCTCCTCCTCCCCCTCCTCCTTCCCCTCCCCGCGGGCCGCTGCCGCGCACGGGCGCGGGGCGGGCACGCGGCGGGGGGGGACCGCACTCCCTCGAAGCGCGTGAGTCTTAAGAGCCGGACGCGCAGGGGACGGAGCCGCCGCGGGGCCGCCCGCGGCGGAGCTGTCTCCAGGCCTTCTCCTCCTCCCCTTGCCCCTCTCCGCCCCACTCCTCCTCCTCCTCCCGCTCCTCCTCCTCCTCCTCCTCCTCCTCCTCCTCCCTCCTCCTCCTCCCTCCTCCCTCCTCCTCCTCCCTCCTCCCCCTCCCTCCCTCCCTCCCTCCTCCTCCTCCTCCTCCTCCTCCTCCTCCTCCTCCTCCTCCTCGCTGCTCCCTCGCTCCTCCTCCCTCGCTCCTCCTCCTCCTGCTCCTCCTCCTCCTCCTCCTCTCCCTCCGCCCTCCACCACTTCCCCCCTTTCTTGCGCAGGCTAGAGGGCGCACGCTCGCACAAGTAGCGTCAGAGGCCCGCGGCTGCCCGCGGGAAGGCAAGACAGGATGGCATGATGAGAAGACAGGACGGCAGGACCCCAAGAAAGGCAAGTGCAGCAGTCAAAGCAAGGGGGTGCAGGGGACAAGGAAGATGGACAGGATGACAAATGGTCAGCTGGAGATGGCAGAGCTCGAGAGGGAGGCCCACTTCCCCCCCTTCCTCTCACGCTGCTGCTGCTGCTGATGCTGCGCGTTGTCCCTCCTTTCTGCTGCTGCCGCTGCTGCCCCTCCTCCTCCTCCTCCTCCTCCTCCTGCTCTCCTTGGGGGCGCTCGATCTCCTCCTTCCTCCTCCTTCCTCCTCCTCTTGCTTCTTCCTCCTCCTCCTTCCTCCTCCTTCCTCCACCTCGGTCTCCTTCTCCCCCTCCCTCGTTCTTCCACTCCCCGCTCCGCCCCCGCCGCACCCCCCCGCGCCTCCAGCAGCAGCGCTGTCCCGGGGACCGTCCCCCCTCTTCCGACCGCCCCGGGGCACCCTGCGCGTGCATGCCAGTGGCCTCACGGACATCCGGAGCGGGCCGGCGCCACGCCGCCGGACCCCCCCCTCCTTCGAATAATGATAATAAGGAGAAGAAGCAACCGCATCGGGCGACGAAATCTATGTATGCCCTCCTGGCCAGGCCCTCCTGGCTGGGCCAGGCAGGAGGGCGTGGCGTGCACACCGCTGCTGGGTGGAGGACTGGCCTCGCCGGGGAGCAGTGGCTGTGTGTGGATCTCGCCGCCCTGCAGCAGGGGCAAAGCAGGCTCGACTCGGAGGTCCGCGCGGATCTCCCGGATCGGCGCGGGCCCCCCCCCCCTGGCGGCGCCTCCAGCGCCGACCACCCGAGAACTCCGCGCGGGCCTCCGAGAAGTCATGGACGTGCCGTTTTCCGCCCCTCTGCCCCCCTACCCCCTTACCCCCAAGTCGGGCATGTCCCTCCCTGGGGGCGATTTTCGGATCACTTTTGGATTTTTTTTGTTGTTGTTGCTGTTTTTTTGTAGTTTTTTTTTTTTTTTTTTGTTCTTCTTCTTCTTCTTCTTCTTATTTTTCGTCCAAAATCCGCCTGTAGGGGGACGCGCCCGACCTAACCTTGCCCTCCTCCTGCTGCTCCGGCTCCTCCTGCCCGCGGGGCGCAGGCGGAGAGGGCGGCGGCACGGCCGGCGTGCCGGGTCCGAGGCCGGCCTGCCCCCGCTGGCCCTCTGGGGCCCCACGGGAGGCCTCCGGGGCGCCTCGGGCGCGCGCGTGTGCGCTTCGCTTCGCTTCGTTTTTTTTTTTTTTTTTTTTTTTTTTTTTTTTTTTTTTTTTTTTTTTTTTTTTTTTTTTTTTTTTTGTTTTTTGTTGTTTTTTCTTTTTAAATTATTATTATTATTATTATTACTATTATTAAGATATGAAAACAATATATATATATAATATATATATATATATATATATATATATATATATATATATATTATATAAGTGCTGGTATATTATATACACATACGAACGAGCAACACACACCCATACCCGTAGGGGGGTCGTTGGGAGGAGGACTGGCTATGGGTATGGGTGCGGGTTGTCGGACCCTGGGGAACGCTCCCGTTCGAGCGGGGACCCCCATCCGACAACACGCACCCATAGCCCTCTCCGACCCCTCTATGGGTATGGGTGTGTGTTGTTGGTTCGTCATTTTTGCAAGGGAGTCTCGAAAACTTGTGATTTTGGTCGGGAGCTGGAACACGTACATTGCCAGTGGCGGGGTCTCCTTCAATCCCAGGACTCTTCGGAGGGTCGGGGACGACGTCGGGGTGGTGTGGTGTATACTTTTCCCCCGTTTGCCAAGGGAAACGACCAAAAATGTATACACCAGGATCCCGTATACACCAGAATCCGCATTCCTGAGCGAATTTCAACGCAGGGGCGGGGAAAGCGTCGGTGTACAGAGTTCGTTTCCCTATTTGGATAAACGAATGTGCGCGCATAGTGGTTTTTGCAGAGGATGGCGGGGGGGGGGCGATACTGGCCTAGCTGGGGTAATTTGAATTCACCGTCAGGATGGACGATGGGGCAGAACCATGTGTAAATTGCAATACGAAAACACACGACCGCCTCGGTTGCTTGTCGCAAGATCTGTTGTCACGGGTGCTTGCAGTGAAGTCGGGCATGTCCCTCGGCAGAGGGAATATTCAACATTAGGCAAACCAAACAATCGTATGGGGACGTTTTTTTATGTGTAATTTTATTTTTTGTTGTATATATATATAGGACTAATTTGGGGTATGGTTTGACTTTTTTATTTCTCGTCCAAAGTCCGCCTATAGGAGGACACGCCCAACCTAAGCCTACATTCAACCCGCATGGCAAGGATGGGCAACTCTCCCAAGAGTGCCCTTGCGTCCCTGCCCCCTCGGTCCATCCTTGGCCACCTTCGTCGGCCGCGCCCCGCTCGAGATGCCCCGAAGTGGGCGTCCCAGGCCCTTGCATCCTTATCGCGCATTCTTGGTGCTGCGTGCCGACTGTACTGAGCACTGCCGCGGTGCCTCGCCCTCTGGCCGGGCACGGCGGCGGTGGTGGTGGCTCAGGTGCCTGCCGCGTGCCCTGCTCCCGCTGCCGCTCCTCCTTCCGATCCCTCGCCTGGGGCAGGGCGCCTTGTGCAGGGGCGTGGGCGTGCTTAAAGATGTTTGCTCCGCCTTCGCCAATCAGTGCCCACCGTTTCGGCAGCGACTCGTGGGAGCCCCGTATACCCTCATAATTCCGTCTTTAGCGTCGATTAGCGTCGGTTAGCGTCTGGGAGTCTATGCGATAGCGCCGATTCAGCGTCGGTTAGCGTCGATTAGCGTTAGCGTCGGTTAGCGTCGATTAAGCGTTAGCGTCGGTTAGCGTCGATTAAGCGTTGATTAGCGTTGATTCGTAAGAGCCGACAAGATGGTACGGGAAGCTCCCATGAGTTGCCACCGAACATCGCTCTTTGAGAGTAAGTATTTCGGACTCCCATAGTCCAATGTGCTTCCGGCGCCGTCCTAATGTAGTGGCCTCCGGCCGGTGCCGCCGATCCGGGGCGCTCCCGATGCTGCTCGGGTTCGCTTGGCTACCTATGGGGCCGTCTTGGGGCCTTCTTTCCAAGGCGGGAAATTATACATGACCACCGCCTGGATAATCAATTTTCGGGGACCTCGACAAGCGGTGGATATGGACATATTCGGGCCCCCCTGCCCGGGTGCCAAAATATATCCATATCCACCGCCCGCTGGGGCACCATGACGTCGGTTCCCAGGCGGTGGATTTTTACCTAACAGCTTTTGCTGATAGGTTTCTAGTGGACTCAAAAGAGATCATCTGATGACTCCACAGGGGGGTCTGGGCGGGTGCCGGGGAAAAGAACCGGGAACAGAGCCGGTCTCGTTTTAAGCCAACAGTCACACAGTTCGTGCTCTTCGACCTCCCAGAACTCCATTCCCGGGCCACATTTTGAATAACCGGAGCCAACTGTAGGCCACTTCATGCTCTTCGACTTCCCAGAACTCCATTCCCGGGCCACATTTTGGATGCCCGGAGCCAACTGTAGGCCACTTCGTGGTCTTCGAGTTCCCAGAACTCCATTCCCGGGCCACATTTTGGATGCCCGGAGCCAACTGTAGGCCACTTCGTGGTCTTCGAGTTCCCAGAACTCCATTCCCGGGCCACATTTTGGATGCCCGGAGCCAACTGTAGGCCACTTCGTGGTCTTCGAGTTCCCAGAACTCCATTCCTGGGCATGATTTTGAATGCCCGGAGCCAACTGTAGGCCACTTCGTGTTCTTCGAGTTCCCAGAATTCCATTCCCGGGCCACATTTTGAATGCTGAGGCAGGCTGAGGCTGAGGCTGAGGCAGGCTGAGGCTGAGGCAGGCTGAGGCTGAGGCCGAGGCTGAAGGCAGACTGAGGCTGAGGCTGAAGCAGGCTGAGGCTGAGGCTGAGGCAGGCTGAGGCTGAGGCTGAGGCAGGCTGATGCTGAGGCAGGCTGAGGCTGAGGCTGAGGCTGATGCAGGCTGAGGCTGAGGCAGGCTGAGGCTGAGGCTGAGGCAAGGCTGAAGGCAGACTGAGGCTTTGGCTGAAGCAGGCTGAGGCTGAGGCTGAGGCTGAGGCAGGCTGAGGCTGAGGCTGAGGCAGGCTGATGCTGAGGCAGGCTGAGGCTGAGGCTGAGGCTGATGCAGGCTGAGGCTGAGGCAGGCTGAGGCTGAGGCCGAGGCTGAAGGCAGACTGAGGCTGAGGCTGAAGCAGGCTGAGGCTGAGGCTGAGGCAGGCTGAGGCTGAGGCTGAGGCTGCTGAGGCTGAGGCAGGCTGAGGCTGAGGCTGAGGCTGAGGGCTGAGGCTGAGGCAGGCTGAGGCTGAGGCCGAGGCTGAAGGCAGACTGAGGCTGAGGCTGAAGCAGGCTGAGGCTGAGGCAGAGGCAGGCTGAGGCTGAGGCTGAGGCTGAGGCAGGCTGAGGCTGAGGCTGAGGATGCAGGCTGAGGCTGAGGCAGGCTGAGGCTGAGGCCGAGGCTGAAGGCAGACTGAGGCTGAGGCTGAAGCAGGCTGAGGCTGAGGCTGAGGCAGGCTGAGGCTGAGGCAGGCTGAGGCTGAGGCTGAGGCTGAGGCAGGCTGAGGCTGAGGCTGTGACTGCGACTGCCGTTGCCACTGCGACTGTCATCGCGAATGCGACTACGACTGCGAGAACAGCAGAATTCTACGACTGGATTATCATCCGAATCTTAAGGGGAATGCTTCCAGATATGCTCCTACACATCGCTGTTAGGTTGCTTTGCCGGGATAAGTATAAATCCCTTCCTCGCGTTCTTGGGGTCGTCGTAGGAGGAGGCGTCTTGAGAGGGTCGTTGAGCCACTTGGGGCTTCTTGGGAGCCTTTTTGGTTGTCTTAGGGCGTTCCTGGCCCGTCGGACGCCGTCGGACGCCGTCTTGAGCGCGTCTGCCTGGGAGCACTCTGGGGTCGCTTCATGGCCGTCTTGGAGGCTATCTTGGCCGTCTTGGGCCTATGGGGCCGTCTGGGAACCTCTTGGGGGCGTCTTAGCCTCCTGGGCCGTCATAGGGCCATCTTGGAGGCCTCTTGGGTGATATTGGAGGCCTCGTGGGCCGTTGGAAGGCAGAAAAAATGAAGCGCCCAAATCCTTCAAAAGCAGGTCGAAAATCACAGATTTGGGCCTCTTCGGGTTTTTTTTGGAGGGCATCCTGGGCCATCTTGGGTGCACCTTGAGCCGTCTGGGAAGTATCTGGCGGCTATCTTGGGCTCTCTGGCTCCCTGGGTGGGAATTTGGCTGATTTTTACATGTCTCAGCCCCGCCCAGAAGACGGAGCACAGGCCGCCCCCCCTTCCCCGGCAGAACCACCCGGGCTCCCCCCCCAGCAGAGCGGAAGCTCAGGTTGCAGGCTGTAGCTCGAAGCCGGGCGTGTCCCTCTACAGGAGGACTATTCAAAAATGGTCAACACATAGTATGGGGATTATTTTTCAATATTATTTGACATTTTTTTTTTTTGGTGTGTGTGTGTGTGTAGGAGAATGTCTAATTTTTCTTCGAAAATCGGCCTGTAGGGGGACAGGCCCGACCTAACTGTAGCTCAGGCTCTTTAGAACCGATCGGCGGATCTCAATCGTCGAGTGGTTTTCCCTTCTCCTCCCTCTTCGGGGGGGCAGGCGGAAGCCCGATCTGCTCTCGGCGCCTTCCGACTCCGTGTGCCTGCCCACAACTTCCTCCGAACGGCGGGTAAGGGTCGGGCGGGGCCTCCGCCTCCTCCCCCTCCTCCCCCTCCTCCTCCTCCTCCTTTTCCTGCTCCTCCTCCTCCTCCCTCTCCTCCTCCTCCTCCTCCTCCTCCTCCTCCTCCTCCTCCTCGTCCTCCTCCCCCTCCTCCTCCTCCCCCTCCTCCTCCTCCTCCTCCTCCTCCTTCTCCTCCTCCCCTTCTCCTCTTCCTCGAGGATCACTCCGTTCCAGAGCGCGCCAGAACGCACTCAGAGCTCGCCGGAGCGCTCTGCGAAGGCCGCGGCGCCCGAGACGTCCTCCAGAGGCCGCCGCATCTCAGAGAATTTCGAGTCTGGTTTCCCCGCCCGCTCTTGCCCTCGTCCTGGCTTCGTCTTCGAGGGGTCGGAGCCCCCCCGACGGGTTTCCACCTCGCCGCGTCTGCGCGCCACGCCGAGCACGGTGCGGCGCCCTCGGCGCCCTGGAGGGTCCCTCCCCGCGGCGGGTCGCGCCCCCGCGGCGCTCGCCGTGGGAGCTCGGAGGTGGCGAGCACGCGGCTGCGCCGCCTGCGCGCTCCAGCGCCGGGGCGGCAGGCGGAGTGCACGCGTCGAGCACGCTCCGCGGGGTGCCCGGCCGTTGCGCTCTGGCTTCCCAGGCGTGATCGCGTCGTTAAAAAAATCAGGACGGGAGGTTTTTCGTTGTTTTCAGCCCCGGGGGGCCCTCGCCGGGCCTCGGGGCAGTCGAAATGCGACTCAGGACGAGAAACCGGTCCCGGGGAAGGGGTCGGGACTTCCAGAGGCGCCGTCCCGAAAAAAGCAGGACGTCGCATGTCTGGGTTTTCGCCAGCACCACCAATTTGCATGGCCGTGGCTGGATTCTTTCATCACGGCGCGTTCGACTGAGTTCGTTCGAAATTTGCATTTCCATCTGCCGACCGCGCCTGAGTTTCCTCTGCGCCGCCGACTGATAAATGTGTGTGATGCGCTCCAGAGGCCGCCTCGCCTTTGGGGGTCGAGGGGCCCGGACCCCGTCGCGCTGTTAAAAAAGTCCCGGCGGGAGGTTTTTTGTTCGTTCTATCTTCGGCCTTTTGGGGGCCCTTTTGGGGCCTTGGAGGCGGCGAGCACGCAGCTGCGCCACTGCGAGTTCCAGCGCCAGGGTGGCAGGCGGTGTGTGTGTGTGTGTGATGCGTTCCAGAGGCCGCCTCGCCTTCGGTTCGGCATCGCGCGGACGTGTGCGTTTTTTTTGTCTTTATTCTTTGTGTTTTTTGTTTTTTTTTCCTCGGCGAGGATCAAGGAGGAGCCTGTTGGGTCATCTTGCGAGGACGCAGTGAACGCGCACGACGCCGAGTAATGCACGGGGAGTGGGCGTCCGAGCGATGGCGAGGGAGTTCTGGCGTCTCTCCTCGGCGGGAGGGCGGCGGGCGCCGGGGGAGGCACGCTGTGGGTGGCCCCGTCTCGGCGGAGGGCAGGCGGAGACCAGCGGAAGTGAAGGCTGCGCCCTTGAGAGATGATGCGTTGTGCGAGTATCGGGGGCGGAAAAGAGGGGGGTGATGACTAGGGGGGGGTGGATATCATGGCTGGGGCCATGATATTTCCCCAGATTTCATGGCGCGTCTTCTTATTTCATTACGTCCCTAGCCCCCCCGCTGGGCCGCGCACGTGCCGCCGGTCATGATTTGCACCCCCCCTCTTGGACACCCCCCTCTTTGCCGCCCCCGAGAGTAGGGGGTCGGCCCAGGGTTGATCTACCCGAAAATAGATTTTCTGCCGAGTCTACGGAAAATGCGTATGATGCCGCGTGGACTTACGAACGTTCTGCCGCTTTGTTGCGTATTCGGCGGGGGAATCATTTCAGGAGTAAATCAATCATGTAGTTGATCCCCTGCTCGAAATCTTTTTTTGGATTCAGGGTATCATGAACGAGCCGTGTGAGGTTTCTGCCAGGTTGGATTTCGAATTGCACGAGATCGACTTGACTCGCTCCTCATCCTTCTCTTTCTCTCGAGGGTGGGAGGCGATGGGGAAATTGCTCTGGGTCGCGTCGTGGCCCCTTCCTCTGCTGCTAGCCATGCCGCGTTTCGCCACCTCCGCCATGAATATGCAGCCGACGCGACCTCCTCAGCCCCCTTCTTTCCGTATTGGTTGAGTTGGTGCTTGCCCGCCATGCCTTTCTCCAGCGGTGGCTGGGGGTGCGGTGCGGCCTTGAATGCAGCGGTCATATCTGAGTGCTCGGAAGAGCTGGTCGGCGTCTGATTCGGACGAGTCCAATGACAGGCTTCCAGGGCAGCTAAACATTTGCGCGGGCAGAAGTATCTTCCAGGGAGTGGGGGGCATGATGGACCCCACCAGCCACGGTTAAAACAGATCTAGTTTTCACGACGGCGCTGCGACAGTCCAGAATGTTTGACCATGGATCAGTGTTCTAGTGTTCTAGTGACTTTTGGGGATGATGAAAGAAAGGCTCAGCCGTGGCCTGGGGCTTGCTTTACTGCGGTCGATCAGTGCTCTTTTACATTATCCCTTACATTGTTCAACCGCGGTCGGTCAAACAATCGATGAAGCCGTCCGATCGCGGTCGAACGATCCGTCTTAGTCGATGGTGGCCGAACAGACACTATCATCCGACCGCGATCGAATAATGCTGGGGATTCTTCGACCGCGCTTGAGGGGAGCCAGTGAGCATGCAGCGACGCATGTTTCCCGATTGTTTAACCATGGTCCAATCATGCCTGGGCTTGACTGACCGTGGTGCTATGGCATATATCTTAGATGTGTATTAGTATAATGCCGAGTTTCGGGTGGGGATGGCGTGGCTGCGTAGCGATGACCGGGTCTTGGCCAAACGGCTTATCATAGTATTGGCTCGCGGCTCGCTAATGTACTAGATTGTTTGACTAGAGTTGTCGCTCGCCCATACGAGCGCACCTGCGCTTCGGGCGAAGAAACCCCGATTCAACGATGGGTGTTCTTCGACCACTCCTCACCGACCAGCCGCAGTCTAGAAGGACTCTGAACCAACCGTCCAGGATGGACCCCGAATGATTGCAGACCGCGGCTTTGGCAGTCGGGATTCTCTTCCAATCCTCGTCTTTGTGCCCCTGTTTCCCCTCATTCCCCCTCCCTTTCTTCGTGTCCTCCTCCTCCTCCTCCTCCTCCTCATGTCCTCGTATCCTCATGTCCCCCCCATATCCTCATGACCTCCTCCTTCCTCTCCTCGCCCTCCCCCTCCTCCCCCCTCCTCCCCCCCCTCCTCCTCCTCCTCCTCCTCCTCGCCCCTCCTCCTCCTCCTCCTCCTCCTCCTCCTCCTCCTCCTCCTCCTCCTCGCTTCTCCTCCTCCTCGCTCCTCCTCCTCCTCGCTCCTCCTCGCTCCTCCTCCTCCTCCTCCTCCTCGCCCCTCCCCCCGTGGCGCCCTGCACCCGCCCCTCTTGGAGGCAGGCCACCCCTCCCGGCCCTGCTCCTCCCGCAGGCAGCACGGCGCGCCCAGCGCGGCCGCGGGGCCGGCAGGCCCGTCAAGGGGGGGGGGGCTTGCCGACGTCGTCGCGCCGGCGTCCTCGCCGCCGCCGCCGCGGCGAGGGGCCCGCCTCTCGGCGCCGAAGGGGAGGTTTTCGGGCGCCTTCGATCCGCCGATCCCCCGCCCTCTTCCTCGTCCTCGTCCTCGTCCTCGTCGTCGTCGTCGTCGTCTTTGTCGTCGTCGTCGTCATCGTCGTCGTCGTCGTCAGCGGAGGGGGGTTGAGCGTGGGGCGAGGAGGGAGGACGGAGGAGGGGGAGGGGGAGTGGGGGGGGAGGGGCTGGAGGGGGATGCGAGGGGATCAGCGGCAGTGAGGGAGGACCGGTGGGGAGAGGGAGGACGGGTGGGGGGGGGGAGGGGGGAGACTGGCTGGAGGAGCGATGGGGGAGGAGGTATGCTGGAGGAGGGAGGTGGGAGGCGGAGAGGTGGTGTGCGGGACAAGACGTGCCGTCCCAACACTACCCTGCCGTCTTATGACTGCATCAAGGTGTTCCTCACCAGAGTAGCAATTCTTCCTGCTGCCGTTCCTTTCTTGTGCCTGTCCACCACTACCTGGGTGGAGAAGAATTGCCAGCTTTCAAGCACGAAGCTGTTCTTTGAAAAGGTGCGCTTCGCATGCACTTTCTGATCCTGTTGGGCGGGAATCAAAGTCGACCTGGATATTGGGGGGCACAGCTTCCAAGTTGACCCTGCCGTCAGGGTTGGCTCTGGTGATGCGCAGGTGTCAACGCTGTGTGCTGGAGTCTCCGTGCCGTGCTGCTTTGTCTTGGGGTGCCGTGGTGGATGGTCCCCGTGCCGGCGGGGCTGGCTGCTCTTGGCCTGCTGCGGCGGCTGTGTCCGGTGGGCCAGCTTGGTGCTCTGGCTCTGTGGATCCCGGCGCTCCGCTCGCTCCTGGCTGTGGTGATGGGGCCCCTTTACCGGGGACGATCTTCTTTGCCGGGGCCGCTTCCTGGAGGTGAAATGCCAGCTGTGTGACCTGCTCAGTGTTCAGGCCGTGTTCGACGGCGATGCCTTCAGGGCTGTCTCAGCAGTGCCAGTATCATCCTTGGCGCGCTTTTGCTGTTGTTGTGGTTGCAGTTGTTGTTGTTGTTGCTGTTGTTGTTGTTGTTGTTGTTGTTGTTGTTGTTGTTGTTGTTGTTGTGATTGTTGTTGTTGCTGTTGCTGTTGCTGTTGGTTGCTGTTGTTGTTGCTGTTGCTGCTTGTTGCTATTGTTGTTGCTGTTGAATGTTAATGCTTAAACAATTATTATTGTTGGACCCCCCCAGGCGCCCTGGCGCTCTCGCCTCGGCGCCGGCTACATTTTCATTGAAAATGAGGTTCACGCTCGAGCGGTTGTGGGGGGCGCCAAAACCGGTCCCCCAAAAACAACAACGCTCCCGCTCGAGACTTCCTTTTTTTTGTCCAGAGCCGGTGCTCTTGCTCGCCGCCGAAAACCGCCGCCCTAATAAAACTAACGCTCCCGCTCGAGACTTCGTTTCGTTTTACCTTGGACTGGCGCGCTACTCTTTCTTTCATCGGCGCCGCCCCCAGCAAGAACAACGCTCCTGCTCGAGACCTGTTCCCTTTTTACTCAGAGCCGGTGCTGTTGCTCGCCGCCGAAAACCGCCGCCCCAACAAAACCAGCGCTCCCGCCCGAGACTTCCTCCCGTTTTACGCTGGACTGGCGCCCAACTCTCTTTTGAATTGGCGCCGCCCCCAGCAGGAACAACCCTCCCGCTCGAGGCTTCCTCCCTTTTTCCTGAAGACGGTGCTGTTCCTCGCCGCCGACAGCCCCCGTCCCGACAAAACCGCGGCTCCCGCTCGAGACTTCTTCCCTTCTTACTCAAGGCGGTGTTCCTCCTCGCCGCCGACAGCCGCCGTCCCAACAAAACCAGCGCTCACGCTCGAGACTTCGTGTTGTTTCACGCTGGACTAGCGCCCTACTCTCTTGTGCATTGGCGCCGCTCCCAGCAACAACAGCACTCATGCTCGAGACTTCCTCCCTTCCTATTCAGGGCCAGGTCCTTGCCTCGCTGCCGACAGCCCCCTATCCCCACCAAGCCAATCCTACCGCTCGATACTTCCTTGTGCTTTACCCTTGGCTGGGGTTCCACTGGCGGTCTCGCATCGGCGCAGCAGGGCGCGGGCATGTGTTTTCGAGGCGGGATATGTTGAAGTTCCTCGGTGGAGGTGTTTGCAAGACCTCGTTGGGCGGGAGATCTGGGAATGGGAATAACGGACCCCGCGATAGAACAATCATCCCCCATGATGGCCCCCATGATGGGGATGGTTATCATGATGGTCGCATGCTGCGTGTGGAAGCATCGCGCATGAGGATATAATCATTGTTGTTGTTGTCGCTGCTGCTGCTGTTTTTGCTGTTGTTGTTGTTGTTGTTGTTGTTGTTGTTGTTGTTGTTGTTGTTGTTGTTGTTGTTGTTGTTGTGGTTGTGGTTGTTGTTGTTGCTGCTGTTGTGAGTTTGTTTGTTTGTTTGTCATTGTTTTTGCAGTTGTTGTTGTGTGCAGGAGCAGTTTACAGTGTAAGTCACAACGGGGCCGCGCTGCCCTGGGGGGGCGGGTGGGGAACGGAACTTTTGGAAGCCCTTCCCCGAACAGGTCGAAAGGGGGCTCGAGGTTTGGTGATCGTTTTTTTATTCATTGTTTAGCCGATCGGCGCGGGCCCCCAACCCCCCCCTCCCCCCCCAGTGGAGTAGGTCTTGGCTGTTTTTTGGCGCCGGATTCGAGCCGGTGGAGTCTCCCCCAGAGGCCGCACTCTTGCAAACAGTCGCACTAAGCAGGGTTCTGGAGCCAGACAAACGGGGGCCACATGCGAACCCTACCCCTACCCCCCACGATTTCTGAGGGGGAGGGTGGGGTTCACTTCGCTCGGGAGCTCCCGAACGGAGTGAACCCCACCCTCCCCCTCAGAAATCGTGGGGGGTAGGGGTAGGGTTCGCATGTGGCCCCCTAGACAACCCCCTCCCCCCCCTTTCCGCCCACTGTCGAAACGCCGAACAACAAAAACGCTCACTCGGCGAAGGCCGCGCTCAGTGCCGCCGCGCGCTCCCTTGGGCGGCTTTCCTGGGGCATTTGGGTGCCCGGGGTGGCCTCCCGGTGGCCTGTCTTCGGGGCGCTCCCGGGCTTCCAGAGGCCTTCCTTGGTTCCCTGAGTGTCGGGGGCGGAAAAGAGGGGGGTGATGACTAGGGGGGGGTGGATATCATGGCGGGGGCCATGATATTTCCCAGATTTCATGGCGCCTCTTCTTATTTCATTACGTCGCTGGCCCCCCCGCTGGGCCTCGCACATGCCGCCAGCCATGATTTGCACCCCCCCCTCTTGAACACCCCCCTCTTGGCCGCTCCCGATGAGTGGCTTGCGGGAACGTCCGCTCTGGTTTTGCGCCGGGCTCTTCCGGTTGCGGCCCGCTGCCATTCGGGCCAAGCGCCGAACGCCTCTCGCGCCCTTTTGCCTCCCGCCCACCCAGGGCAAGCCCCCTCAGCAATAGTTTTCTGTCGGGCCTGTCCCTCTACAGGGGGAATATCCAAAAAGAGTAACAAAAATAGTCAGGGGACTATGTTTTGAATATTTTTGGGCATCTTGTGAGCATTTTTTTGATATTTTTTAGTTTTCGTCCAAAATCCCCCTGTAGGGGGACAGGCCCGACCTAACAATAGTTTGCAGTTCACAGTGGGTGTTGGCCCAGCCACTCGGCGGCGGCACCGCTGCAAAGCGGGGTGTCCGCGAGACGGGTGGCCCCCGACGACGCCTGAGCGTCAACGCCACCGTGACATTATAGCGTTCATGTTGTGCTCAGGGCGGGTTTGGTGGGTGATCACACTCGCCAGCCAATTTGTGATTGTTTCTTTCTTTCTTTTGCTGTTGTTGTTGTTGTTGTTGTTGTTGTTGTTGTTGTTGTTGAACATTATTACTTCTAAAGAATAATTATTGTTGGGACCCCTGGTGCACGACCCCCCCGCCGCGCCTAGGCCGCAGCCTCATTTTCATCATTTTCGTGAGGAAGTCTCAGGCAAAACGGGGGAGTCCGGATCCGGTTGTGTTGTTACGATCGGTTTTCCCTTGCAAAAAATAAGCTAAAGTGGACATTTCTTGTTCTAACATAACCAAACTTCAAGAATCCCTTGCAAAAATAAGGTAAAGTGGACATTCGCGCGCGCAAGACGAAATCCTTCCAAAACCTTAGTTTTCGTAGCGATTTTAACATAAAAACATCAAAAAACCAATGGTTTTTCAAAAAAAAATGTCAACATTTCATCCCGCGCGCTCTTGCGGATTCGTAGGAAACCCAACACTTTTTAAACATTTCTGTCAAACGGGCTTTTGCGAGCAACTTTTTCGAACTTCTGCAACAACGGTTGCGCACCTGCCAGGGCCATCATCCCTGTCAAATAATACCATGCGGGACACATTCGTTTTTTCTTCGCGCGCGCACGCCGTCGTCGTCGGCCGCGGGGCCCTGAATAGTAGCCACGGTCGTCCGCATGCCACGAAGTGAAGTGTCCGAACGTCATAGGGCGGGAAGCTGGGTGTGGGTGGTGGCGAAGAGTCGTTTGGAAATTTGGTAGAGCTTGAACCGGCCCCCCCACAAAGTGGGGGTATTGCCCGCCTCCTATGAAAACCCTGGCACTGGTGAGAACGGTGTGTCCCCACGTGCTAGTAATTGTTGTTGTTGTTGTTGTTGCTGCTACTGTTTTATACTGTGGTGCCTTTGTTGCCCCAGCGCGGCGGTGCAGGGAAGTCATCTCCCTGAACGGAACACCCCTGTAATCTTCTCCCAGTGCCATGCCGTCCTGCCGTTGCAGATGCTTATCATGCTCCTGCTTTTCGCTCGCAGCACTGTTTCCCTTCCTCCGTGAGCACCCTCCGTGAAATAGTCTTCTGGCAGTGTCTCGATGATGTAATGCATTGTAACGTGTCTCATCGCAGTGGGCAAACACATGATCACAGTCGGAGTGTTATCCGATAACTTGCCGCCAGTGGTCCACCCTTTTGCAGAGCTCAGCCTTCGTAGGTACTACACTTGTGCGCGGTATAGGTGCCGAAACAGCGGCCTCGGTAGCAAATCATGGGGGCCTTGCGTACCCTCGTCATTCTGTCTTTAGGGTGCGCCAGCGTCGACTAGCGCCTTGTAATCGATGATGTAGCGCCGATTTAGCTTCGATTAGCGTCGATAGCTGCCGATTCGAACGAGTCATCAAGATGGTAGGGGAGGCTCCTGTGAGTTGCTGGATAAAGCTGCTGCCAGCTGAAACGGAGAGCAACACCTGGCCTGGGGGCTATTTGTGGGGTGTCCAGTGGAAAACGGTGTGCAGGAAGCCTTTTCGATCGTGGGGATTAGGGCTCCCACAATCGCCTCGAGCCAACATTGCTTGAGCCGAGAGTTCTGCGGAGACATCCCTCCTTCCTCTTTCCTCTCCTCCACCCTCCCCTTTCTCCCTACCTCTTCTTCTTCTTCTCCTCCTCCTCCTCCTCCTCCTCCTTCTCCTCTTACGCAATTACGCATAATGAGTGCTGTTCTCCCCTCTCCCCAGACTCAGGCCAGAGTTATTTTCTCCCTCCCGCATTTTATTTTTGCTGTTGTTGTTGCTGCTGTTGCTGCTGCTGCTGTTGTTGTTGTTGTCGTTGTTGTTGTTGTCGTTGTTGTTGTTGTTGTTGTTGTTGTTGTTGTTGTTGTTGTTGTTGTTGTTGTTGTTGTTGTTGTTGTTGTTGTTGTTGTTGCTGCTGCTGTTGTTGTTGTTGCTGTTGTTGCTGCTGTTGTTGTGGTTGTTGTTGTTTGCTGCTGCTGCCGTTTTTTTGAATGTGTGTGTGTGTGCGTATATGTGTGTGTGTGTGTGAGGCGCTGCTTAGTCCGCTTCGGCTGTTTGGGTTGTCGGCTCTAGTTTGCTGTTGTCAATTCGTAGGCCCGCGCCCCAGACTTACGACACGCCGTGTGCGCTTTCGCCCGCGGCCGCGACCAAAAAAAGTGTGTGTGTGTGTGTGTGTGTGCCAGCCGATTTTTTCGGACAACCCTCTGGGCCTGCCGGCGCCGCGACCTCTCTGCTGCAGCCTCTGCGCTGGCCTCGCCGCCGCTGCCGGCCTTCGGCCTCCGCCCGCCTCGCCCTGCCCTTTTTGCCTGCCGTCTGGCCCTGGCATCGCTGTCTTGGCATCGCTCGGACGTGTGCGTTTTTTCTCGGCGAGGACCATCGAGGAGCATTCTTGATCACTTGGCGAAAAACCCACGCACGAAACCGAAAAAAGCACAGGGAATGGACGTCCGAGCGATGGCCAGCTGTAGTTTTGTGAAAGTCGATTCATGGAGAGGAAGCGTGCTGCCAAATGATTTCCAGATGTTTAAAAAGTGTTCAAACATGTGGTACATATGTAAAAAACGTGCTTGAAACATCGTTAGCACACGTCTTGCACATTCTAAGCACACTTCTAGTTCAATGATCGGATTGTTAGAGTGTCCACTGTCACGGCATCCACAACTGTAGTTCCACTGCTCCCCCTTGCGCCCCCGGCGTGCCGTTTCCTGGCCAGCTGGCGCTGCGCATCTCGTCTGGCTCCCCCTCCTCCTCCTCCTCCTCCTCCTCCTCCTCCTCTCCTCCTCCTCCTCCTCCTCCTCCTCCTCCTCCTCCTCCTCCTCCTCCTCCTCCTCCTCCTCCTCCTCCTCCTCCTCCTCCTCCTCCTCCTCCTCCCTCCTCCTCCTCCTCTTCTCCTCCTGCTCCTCCTGCTCCTCCTCCTCCTCCTCCTCCTCTCCTCCTCCTCCTCCTCCTCCTCCTCTTGCCTCTTGCCTAACTGAGGGGCGGTGTCCACATGGCGGAGCCCCTAATGATAAAAATTGGAGGGGGCCCATCGATGTTTGTCACTCACCGACTGGGCTGCGCTCCACCCAGCCAATGAGCCGCGGCAGGGCCCCCTCCCCAGTTCAAAAATAAGCTGCTGGGGGCGGGAGCTCCATCTGGGGTTCAGGCTCGGGCCAGGCCTGGATGTCCCTCGGGAGCCTACCCGCTTCCAGCGCTTTGAGAATCTTCCCCCCATGCTTCGAGATCTTCTGAAGACACGATTTAGACAGATTTTTAAAGGTTGTGGTAGCGTAACTCCCACAATCGCGACACCAGAAGACGCCTCTGAATCTCTGGAGATGCCGATGGGAAGAGTGAATTCTAGCAGGGAGCCCAGGGCACTCGGAGCGGAGCCAACTCTCCGCCGTCCCCGACGGGGACGTGAGGCATTTGGAACACTTCAAAGGCAATTCAAGCCGATCGATCAGGCAATGAGAAGTGGCCGCAGTGAGTTCCGCCAACAGCTCACGCTTGGCCAGCTTACGTCTCTTGCCTTCACGTTTCCGATCCTCAACACTGCTGGCGCCATACATCTGAGACGCATTCGTGGCGATGTGGTGAGAAACCGTCAAAATATGCTCCTGGACTCCTCTGCTCAGGGTATCAATCCTAACAACTTCAGCTATGGCCCAAGCTGGAAGTTGGGCTTCCTTGGCGGCCTGGTCGGCCAGCTTGTCTGCAATAAAATCCTCCTCCTCCTCCTCCTCCTCCTTCTCCTCCTCCTCCTCCTCCTCCTCCTCCTCCTCCTCCTCCTCCTCCTCCTCCTCCTCCTCCTCCTCCTCCTCCTCCTCCTCCTCCTCCTCCCCCCTGGCCGTCCGTGCCCCGATGGCCCACGGCCGGCCACGGCGCTGCTCGCTCGGAGCGGCTCGAGGGCTCGGCCGCCCGTCGCGCGGGCGCGCGTCTTCTTCTCCGACTTTGGACTTGGCATCGCTCGGACGTTCGAGGAGCATCCTCGACCATCTGGAGCATCCTCGACCATCTGGCGAACAAAAACATGCACGACACCGAACAAAAACAAGGAAATGGACGTCCGAGCGATGCCCAGTTGGACGCCCTGTCGATGCGCGCGGGGCCGCGACGCCAAGCAGGTCTGTGCGTGCGTGTTCTGTTCCGACCGTTTCGGTCCCTCAGAGTGGTCCTCCCGCCGCAGCGCTGGCTTCGTATCCGCGCTTCTGGTCCTTCAAAAAGCCTCACTCCCGCGGAAGCGCTGGCCTCATGTTAGGATCACTGCTTTGCTCTCGTCGTTCAGAACAGCTCCGGCCCCAGCGCGGGCCACCTCTCTTCTGGATCCGGGTCATTCCCCATCGCTGTCGCCCCGCTCCTTTTCCCTCCCCCGCCTTCCCCTGGTCATTCTGCTCAGCCAGCTTCTCCCGCTCTTGCTCCTGCTGCTGCTTTTCCTCCTCGTCCTCCCTCCTCCTCCTCGTCCTCCTCCTCCTCGTCCTCCTCCTCCTGTTCCTTCTCCTCCTTATCCGCCACATCCTCCTCAAATGTACGCAGCTCCGCGTTTCCGATTGCGCATAACACGATGAGATCTTTTTTGCAGTTCCATGTCCGCTATGACACGCGTCGGTGGATAGAGAAAACAGCGCAATGAGAAGGGGTGGGTGGGAGGGGTAGGATATCAGATATGGCCGGAGCGCTCCTGGCTTGATCGACCCCACTCCTCCCTTCCTCCTCTTCCGCCCTTCCCTTCTCCTCCTCCCGCTCCTTCCGTTTCCTTCTCCTCCTCCTTCGTCCCCCCCCCCTCCTTTCCCTTCCCGGAGATCCGACGTAGCGAAAAAATTGCAACATCGTAGACAATCACGCCCGGAGCCTTAGACCCTAGCTTTCTGCTTAATTTTTCGAGACGGATAGATCTGTGAGGGTCCCAGGTCCCGAAAAAAGGCGGAACGGCTGGCTCGAAACAATTAACACGCCCGAGTCTCAGGGTCCCTCCTTCGTCCCCCTCCTCCCTTCGGGTTCCTCCCGCTTCCTCGCCCAGACGCAGCAGGCCCAGGGGTCGCTATCCAGCTGGACCCCGAGCTCATGAACATGCTCTTCCGCCGTAGCAGGCGCGCGCACCGCTGTCGGCGAGAAGGTGGTGAGGCCGGGAGGCGAGAGGGGGAGGGGGAAGCAGAGACGAGGAGGAGGAGGAGGAGGAGGAGGAGGAGGAGGAGGAGGAGGAGGATCGAGGAGGAGGAGGAGCATCGAGGAGGAGGAGGAGGATGAGAAGAAGGAGGAGGAGGAGGAGGGACGAGGGAGGATGGAGTGAGTGAGGGAGTGAGGGAGTGAGGGAGTGAGGGAGTGAGGGAGGGATGGAGGGACCTGGACTGATGCTCACGCGCCTGGCCTGGTGCCCACCTGCACTAAAGTGGGCCGGGTTAAGGGGCCGCGGTTCAGCCAGGGAGGGGCGCAGGGGTGGAGGTGTGGAGGTGTGGAGGAATGGAGGGAGGGAGTACGATGAGGCGGAGGCGGCAGAGAAGGCGGAGGAGGCGGTGGATGAGGATGAGGATGAGGATGATAATGAATATGATGAGTATAATGATGACGATGATGATGCTGCTGCTGCTGCTGATGATGATGATGGTGATGTTTTAAGTTGATGCTGATTCTGCTGCTGATGATAATAATGCTGATGATGCTGATGCTGATGCTGCTGCTGATGATGCTGATGCTGAGGATGAGGATGACGATGATGATGAGGATGATGATGATGATGTTGATGTTGCTGCTGCTGTTGCTGCTGATGATGCTGCTGCTGATGCTGCTGATGATGCTGCTGCTGATGAGGAGGAGGAGGAGGATGAGGAAGAGGAGGAGGAGGCAGGAGGGTGAGTTCCGTTGAGGCAGAAGCAATTGATCATTATTTGTATTCAGCGAATTTGGCCTTGTCTCTTGCTCGGTCTCCGATAGGACTCCGATACCTGAAGGTGGCCCCGAGATGACCCGACAGGGCCCTACGATGGGCCCATCTCGCTCCTGCTCCCGCCGCCGCCTACCCCCCTGGGCCCGGCCGCAGCCGCGGGACGCTCCCAAGGAGGCGCCTCCGCGACATCAGGGCGATGTGCCACGCGGGCCTCAAGCTCGACCGGGTGCGCAACACCCTGCACGTGACCGGCACCCCCGAGGCGATCGAGGCGCACCCGCCCAGGGAGCGCCTGGGTGCGGGGAGCTCCACCCTCCTTGGCCAAAGCCGTGATGATGGTTCTTGTGGTAACGACGATGTCGATGAAGATGGAGATGGAGATGATGATGATGACGATGACGATGACGATGACGATGACGACGATGATGGTGATGATGATGGATCTGACGAATCTCATGGTGATGATTATGATGCTGACGACGCTGATGCTGATGATTGTGAGGACGATGATGATGACGATGATCATTATGATGCTGACTATGATGATGACGATGATGATGCTGATGATGATAATGATGATGCTGATGATGATGATAATGATGATGATCATGATGATGATGATGATGATGATGATCATGATGACGATGCTGATGAGGACGATGATTACGACGAAGATGATTATAATGACGATGATGCTGATGACGATGATGATGATGATGATGATGAAGAAGATGATGTTGACGAAGACGCTGATGATGCTGCTGATGATTATGATGGTGGTGATTATGGTGATGCTGATGCCGATGATGATTCTTCAAATGATGATCACGATTGTGCTGATGATGATGATTATGTTGCTGCTGCTGATGATGACGATTATGCTGATGATGCCGATGCTGATGAGTATGATTATGATGTTTATGCTGACGGTGGTGACGAGTTTGGTGCTGGTGGTGGTGGTGATTCCGATATTTTCGTTGCCGTTTGTGATCACGACATCGTTGTTGCTGTTGATGATGGTCATGGCAGCGATATTGATGCTGCTATTGATTATCATGCTGATGCTCATGACGACAATGCCGATGACGATGATGATGGTGACGATGAAGATGATTGTGATGATGGTCATGATGACGATGATGATGCTGTTATTGATGATGATGCTGATGATGGTCACGATGCTGATGCTGCTGATGATGATGATGGTGGATCTGGCGGATCCCATGGTGATGATTATGATAATGACGATGATGATATTTCTGCTACATGTAGGTGATGATGATGACGATGATGATGATGATGATTGTGATGATGCCGATGCTGATGATGGTGATGCTGATGATGATGATGATGATGCTGATGATGCTGATGATGACAATTTCGATGGTGATGCTGATGATGATCATGACGGTGATGATGATGCAGACTATGATGATGATGCGGATGATGCTGATGATCATGATGATCATGTTGATGTCGACTATGATGACGATGATGAGGTTGATGTTGTTGATGATGATGATGATGATGATGATGATGATGACGATGGTAGTGATGATGATGCTCATGATGACGATGCTGCTGATGATGATGATGATGATGATGATGATGATGATCATGGTAATGTCGACTATGATGATGACGATGATGATGATGCTGATGATGATAATGCTGCTGATCATCATGATGACGATGATGATGAATAAGAAGATGATGTTGACGAAGACGCAGACGATGCTGCTGCTGATTATGATGGTGATGATTATGGTGGTGCTGCTGCCGATGATGATTCTGCTGATGATGATGACGATTCTGCTGCTGATGATGATGATGATCATGTTGCTGCTAATGATGATGACGATTACGCTGATGCTGATGCTGATGCGTTTGAGTATGATTACGATGTTTATGCTGACGGTGGTGACGAGTTTGGTGCTGGTGGTGGTGGTGATTACGATATTTTTG
>CAUYUJ010006858.1:516583-525958 GCA_963575745.1 Prorocentrum cordatum
GCGTATGTGTTCCGAAGTGTTCTCGCTTGAGTGCCCCGCCGCGCGCTTCCCCCGCTGCTCCGACTTGCTCCGCCTCGTCGCCGCGCGGACAGCCAAGACTGCGCATGTGTGTCTGCGGGTGCGCGTGCGCGAGCGCCGCTCGCCCCAGGCTGTCCGCAGCCAGCTGGCGCACCTCGGCGGGCCCGTCAAGCCGCTGCCCGCCCCGGTGTGGATGGAGCTGATGCGCACGCGCACGCTGACATCGGGCCCTCAGGCGGGCTTCCCTGGGAGAGCGAGAGCATCGCGGGAGGGCCGGTCGGGGCAGCGGCGGCCTTCCCCGGCGTCGTTTTTTCCCTCCTCCTGCGGGGCCTCCCGGAGACTTCTCGTCGCCGTGGCCGGGGTCCGCGTCGAAGGAGTGTGCATGATGTGGTGGAAGTCGGTCAACGGATAGGAAGCATGTTGCCAAATCGTTTCCAGATGTCTAAAACATGTGTTAAACATGTCTTAAACATGTAAAAACATGTTTAGAACATGCTTAGAGCATGTTTCCGACATTTTGAACACATGTGTAATTCAATGACAGGATCGTTCGAGTGTCCATTGCCGTGGCATCCACAAGCATGATGAGGCCCCAGGAGGGCCGGGTGGTCGAGCCGGAGCGGATCCGGGCCTGGCGGGCGAGCCGCCGTAGTTTCAGCGGGCCTCTTTTTTTTTTTTTCTCCGCGGGGAGGGTTGGCAGGGCTCACCGATTGCAGTCGGCTCGCTGATCTTCAACACCCTACTATGCCATGTGATGCTATGCCATGCTGCGGCTTCCGATTGTGCGAACAGAGAGGGGATCCGCGCCACGGTAAGGGTTGGCACGGCTCACTGATTACCGTCGGCCTTGATTGGGCAGGACGCGCGAGAGTCACCACCCACCGAACCACCCCAACCCAAGCCGAAGGCCCAGCTTGACCCTCGATTTCCAGTGGGGGGGGGGTCGAGGAATATCGAAAAAACACGTGTGGAACCCGTACCCCCCCAACCCGAAACTTGGGTCTGCGGGTTAGGTTGGGGTGATTTGGTAGGTAGTCAGAGGGGACACAGGACCCTTCCGAGGGCCACAGCCCCACAGGAGTGTCAGAAGGCACGCGCCGCGAGGCAGAGGACACGGGGGTGCCCTGGAGCTGCCAGGGTCGACCTACTGATCCGGGCCGACTGTGCCACAGCACCCCGGCCCAGCCCGAAGGTCCCAGGCCCTCCCGAATTTCGGGCGGGGGCGGAAAAGAGGGGGGGTGATGACTAGGGGGGGGTGGATGTCATGGCGTGGGCCATGATAATTCCCCAGATTTCATGGCGCCTTCTCTTATTTCATTACGTCCCTGGCCCCCCCTTTGGGCCGCGCACATGCCGCCGGCCATGATGATTTGCACCCCCCCCTCTTGGACGCCCCCCTCTTGGCCGCCCCCGAATTTCGGGTGGATGTTCTGGAGTGCCCCCCCCACCAGAAATGGACGATCCCAACGGTGGCTCCGGGTTGGGTTGGGGTGACTTGGTATGCAGTCAGTGGCAGCGCTGGTGTTGTTTGTTGCTCCTCATCCTCCTCATCCTTCACCCTGGCCCCTTCCCAGCGGTGGTGCTGCCGAGAAAGAGACCCTCCAACCCGCTGAGGGTACGAGTGGATCGCATGGGTTGACATGCGAAGGGTTGGCGTGTCCGATTCGCCATGGAGGCGTCGGTGTTTGTGCTTGGTATGAGGTAAGCCAGGTGCCAGGAAAACCAACGCTGCCGTAATCATGCAGGCCAGAGCGACAGTGCCGCCGATGGGACTGGGCGCGGCCAGCAAAGGCTTGTTTCCCTTTTCTGTCTGGGTCCAGGGGCTGCGGCCCGCAGACCGGAGAGATCGGGAATATGGATGCTTGCGTCTCTGAGTGCAGGCCAAGCGGCACCGTGTGTGCGCGGGACGGGTCTTGCAGAGTAGTTAGACTGTGCGTGGGTACGCGTGCACGGGTAAGAACTTTGAATAGCGTGTTGGCGCGACACGCTATCCGCTTCCCAGCCTCCTGGCGTGAACGTCCCGAGCCTTTCCCAGCCTCCCGCCCCGCGGAGCGGAGCGACACGCTGTCCGCTTGCACGGCATAGCGTATCGCGGGGGCTGCCCCAGCGACACGTTGTCCAAAAGTTCCTGACCATGCGCGTGAGCTCCATGGATGTCATCCATGGAGCTCACGCGCCTTTTCAGCGGCCGTGGAGAGGGCGACGCGCGTGCGATCCGCCCCGTGGGTGTCCGCCGCGCTGGCGACGCACTCACCAAATTGCCCCCTTGCGAGGGCGACGTGCACGTTCGAGAGGGCGGCTGGTCTTTTCGGCGGCCGACGCACGGGCGGCGCACGTGCGACGGATGCGCGACGCACCTCCTGTCGCGAAGGGGGGGGTCAGCACGCCGGTCGTCTTACTGGGCCTTACCATTGGATGAGACGGTGACCCTGTTGTTGGATTGTCATTGGCCGCATGCTGTGCAGGCGTGGTTGCGTGCGGCGCGCGGGCTCCTCTGCGGGGTCTCGTTGGGACGGGTGGTGTCCTATGATTGAGCCAGCGTGCCACATCGTTCCCAGCTGCATCGTCAGGAGGAGGACGACGAAAACGAGGATGACGGCGACGATGGCGAGGAGGAGGAGGACGACGACGATGATGATGAGGAGGATGATGATAATGCGGAAAACGAAGAGGAGGAGGAGGAAGAGAAGGAGAAGGAGGAGGAGGGGAGGTCGAGGATAATGGGAGAAACGAGGAGTGAGAAAGGAGGGAGGAGGAGGAGGAAGGAGAGGAAGAGGAGGAGGAGGAGGACCAATGCAAACCCAGTTTGCGTCAACGATGTTGTAGTATACCCTCGCTCCAATCCCCCTTCGCATGTCCCTACAAATTTTCACTGCTGGGAGTGCCTCTTTGGAAGACACCGTCTGAGAATCCTCAGTTGTGCCAGCGCACAACTCTTTGGACTTCAACGCCGCGAATCAACTTTACTGCTGCGCCCTGACGATCCTAGATCGTGCCAGAGCACCCTTCCTGGGATTTCAACACCGTGAATCAACGCGACGGTTGCGCCCTGACATTTCTAAATCGTGCCAGGGCGCCATTTCTGGGACGTCAGCCATAATAACCTCGCTAAGCTGATGTAACATTTTACGTAAGGCGAATGTGCGTGGCGCTAGGGCGAAAGCCTCATTCTGAACAGGACCCCGAGGAGGGGGGATGAGGAGAAGGAGGAGGAATATGAGGAGGAGGAGGAGGAGGAGGGGGAGGGGGAGGAGGAGGAGGAGGAAGAGGAGGAGGAGGAGGAAGAGGAAGAGGATGAGGAGGATCAAGAGGATCAATGATTGAGGGAAATGGGGACGCAGTGTCCCGCAGAGGGGCCTTAAGAGTCCGCAGGAGGGCCCTCCCTGGAGCCCAGCCCTGACACCCCGACGCCAGCATGCAACACGCTTTGGGCGTGCGTGACATGCTTGGACATGCCCGCATGGCTCGGGTGCTGGCCACGGTGGATTCGCCAAAGGCTCTCGTGACCTGTCTTGGTGGGTTTGCGAGTGCAGGGTAGGGCAAGACCCTGGACTCTCACAGATGCCGCCAGGCCGCAAATTTTACAAACATGCAAGCGTTGATCGGGCCTGTGGTATAGCTCGTGTAAGCCGTCGAAGCGTTGGGTGCCAAGGAGAGCTTACGAAGTCCATTTGTTGATGTCTCTCCTGATACCTACCCCTCCTCCAACCCTCAGGGCTGGGAGGGAAACACACCCCGACACGGTCGCCTCTTCCACGCGATCCCAGGAAACCAGGAACCACACGAAGAGCACAGCCAGCTGCCCCCCTGGACGGGTATCCGGGAGTGCTGGCTGGCTGCCAAGGCTCGGCGGAGGCTTTGGCTGAGAAGCGGCACGTGCCCTGGGAGGCCTGTGGGCTTCACAGGCGTCGACGGCAAGCGTGTCGATGAGAGCTCTACGGGCTCGGAGGCGCACCTATGCTGCGATGACGTCCCAGACGTCGATCTGAGGGACCGTCCCGACCACGACCACCACCCGCTCCCAGGCCTCAGAGGCCGCAACCCCAGCCAGAGCGTCAGCGCAGGCGTTCCCCGCGGCCCTAAATGCGGCCAGGTGAGACCAGCTTACTCGGATCCTCATCCATGTGGGACGGGATCCACTCCACTGGACCTCGTCGGCCCCGAGGGCCCCCCCATCTGGATTTGAGAGCCTTCTTCATGCGGCCCCAGAGGTCCCCATTGAGCCTCAGTGGCGGGGTCGTACTCAGGGCAGCCGCAGTTTGCAGGACACGACCAGATCCTGTGGAAAAGCGTTTCCTTCTCCAGGCCGCGCCTCGAGCAGAGGGTGGAGTCCAGCTCGCAGCCTGCCAAGTGTTGGCGTTCGCGCAGTCACTGCCCGCCAGACACCACCACCAGGTTCTGGCTGTAGAGGTCCATCTGCCCTTTTGCGATGAAGTGCTGCTGCTTCTTGGCGAGCATCATGGTGTCAACCCCCTGCTCCAAGTCCTCGCCGTCCACGTGCTTGCAGGCCTGCTCCCACAGTAGCAGCTTGACAGCCTCGACGAACTCCACCTGAACGGCGGACGTGGCCATGTCGGGGTCCTGCATCGCCGGGAGCAGCCACTGGGTGCGGTCCGAAGTTGTCTAGCTTGTGGCCGAGCTGGATGTCCAGCCGACGTACAGCAGCAGTGCGATGACGGCAGCCGTGCGGCCGCAGACCACCCCATTTGCCCTTAGCTCCAGCACGCAGGAGCTTGTCATGAAGGCTGGGCCATGTCAGCTCGACCCTGCGGTGGAACCTGTGGCGCGCGCCTCCAGAGGTCCAGCCACTCGCCCAACAGCTGGCGGTGCAGCTCGATCCCGGGCTCCTCGTCGCCGTGGAGCCCAGGATGCTTGTCAAGCACCTGCCTGGGCCGCGCCCTGCCGCAGCCACCCCGGCAGCCCTCCGCAGCTTGAGGATGGCGGAAAGGGGCCAGCTCTAGGGCCTGGTGCCCGTAGGTGGCCTTCGGCTGGGCTGCCGCCGACCACAGCGCCTTGGTGAGCCTGCTGGGGCGCACGTGCTGGCGCATCCGGGCGATGCGCCTGTGCTGCGAGTGCGCAGCCTTCTTTCTGGTGGCAGCCTCGCGCTGGGGCCGCGCTCGGCCACTAGCGACGTCAACTCCCGGGCCGAAGACCCTGGTGGCGGTCCTGCAAGGTACGCACCGACGCCGAGGTGCACGCTGCAAGTCTCGTGCCAGGGGAGGGTTGCTGGAGATGATCACCGTCTTGCCTGGGACCTCGAGGTGCTTCTCGTCGAGGCCCTGCTTGAGCGTCTGGGCAACGCCCAGGATGGTGGAGCGGACGTGGCTTTGGGCGCCCTCCGCCCTGGCAACGGTGTCTTCCACGAAGGTCCAGAGCTGTGAGTTCTCCCACTTCATGTGAGCTTCCACCAGGACAGGGGCCAAGAAGAGCTTGGCGCACTTCTTGCCGTGTGAGGAGCCCGCGACCACAGACTTGCAAGGCTGCAGTAGCAGGCCAATCCACTTCTGTTGCCTGAGGCCGCCTCGGATACATGAGAAGCGGGGTCGCCAACGCTAAGATGAGAGGAGGGGGAGGATGAGGAGGAGGAGGAGGAGGAGGAGGAGGAGGAGGAGGAGGAATGATCGAGGGGGAGCTGAGGGGAGGAGGAGAGGGGGGAGGAGGAAAAGGAGGAGGAGGAGGAGAAGAAGAAGGAGAAGGGGGCGAGGAGAGCAGGGACAGGAGAAAGAGGCGAGGCGCACGATCATAAGAGGGAGTGGCGGTTGGGGAGGAGGAGGAGGAGGAGGAGGAGGAGGAGGAGGAGGAGGAGGAGGAGGAGGAGGAGGAGGAGGAGGAGGAGGAGGAGGAGGAGGAGAAGAAGGGGCCGCATAGGGCGGCGTCGCGCAGGCCACCATCGCGCGCCTTCAGGAGGCCAGCGGCTGCCGCATCCACATCGAGCGGGGGCGGCAGGAGGTGCGGCTGTTTGGCCTACGCCCCAGCGCCCGCTTCGCGAAAGCGGAGCGGGGAGGAGATGGATGATGATGGGGACGAGAAGGACGAGGATGATGAGGATGAGCAGGACGAGGATGCGGATGACGATGATGATGATGATGATGATGATGATGATGATGACGATGATGATGCTGATGCTGATGCTGATGCTGATGCTGATGATGACAATGATGATGCTGATGATGCTTATGATGCTGCTGATGATGATGAGACTGATGATTCTGATGATTCTGATGACGATGATGAGGATGATGAGGATGCTGATAATGCTGTTGTTGATGATAACTCTGACGATGATGTTGCTGCTGATGATGTCGATGATGATGATCTTGATGCTGACGATGATGATGATGATGATGCTGATGATGCTGCTGATGATGATGATGATGTCGATGAAGATGATGATGATGGTACTGATGATGATGCTCATGATGATGATGCTGATGATGCTGTTGATGACGATGCCGATGATGATGATTATGCTGATGATGATAACTATGATGAGTTTGATGATGACGATGATGATGATGATGATGATGATGATGATGATGATGATGATGATGATGATGAGAATGACGATGCTGCTGCTGATGATGATAATGTCGACGACGACGGTGAAGGTGATGCTGATGCTGCTGCTGCTGATGATGGTGACGATAATAATGATGACAATGATGATGACGATGCTGATGAAGATGATGATGATGATGCTGAGGATGCTGATGATGGTTATGCTGCTGATAATTATGCTGACGTGGATGCCGCTGCTGATGATGATAATGATGCTGGTGATGATCGTTGTGGTACGGATGATGATGATGATGATGATGATGATGATGATGATGATGATGCTGAACATTATTATTATGATGGGGAGGATGATGATGCTGATTAGCATGATGAAGCTGACGACGACGATGATGAAGAGGAGGATGCTGATGCTGATGCTGCTGCTGATGATGATGATGCTGATGATGATCATGGTCAAGACGATGATGATGCTGATGATGATGGTGATGATGCTGATGTTGGTGGTGATGTTCATGATGATGCTGATGATGTTGATCATTCTGACGAGTGGTGTTGCTGATGCTGATGCTAATAACAATGCCGCTGCTGCTGATAATGATGACGAGGATGATGCTGATGATGATGATGACGATGCTGATGCTGATGCTGATGCTGATGCTGATGACGGTGATGATGATGATGATGATGATGATGATGATGATGATGATGATGATGAGGATGATGAGGATGATGATGATGATGATGATGATGATGATGATGATGATGATAAGGATTATGATGCTGATGGTGATGGTGATGGTGATGGTGATGATGATGCTCTTGATGATGATGATGATAACTCTGACGATGATGATGACGACGATGATGATGATGATGATGATGATGATGCTGATGCTGATTGCGATGGCGATGCGGAACATGGCGAGAATGGCGATTCGGATCATACGGGGAGGTCGTTGAGGATGGGATGGAGGAGGAGGAGGAGGAGGAGGAGGAGGAGGAGGAGAAGGAGGACCAATGGCAGGATGGGGAGAGGCATGAGGCCGATGACGTGGGTGGGAGGGGGCATGCGGTGAATGACGACCATTCTGGTTAACGGTGAGGATGATGATGCTGATGATGCGGATAAGTGGGGATATGTTCGATTATGACGATGACTGTGATGGTGACGACGATTATGATTCCACTGCTGCTCATGATGATGATGGGATGATGGTGGCGACGTCGAGGAATACGACCAGCATGGACATGGGGACGGATATGACGAGGATGAGGACGAGGAGGAGCACCCAGAGGAATATGCGCGGCGAGATAAAGATGCGTTCGAGGATGGTAGTGACGATGCCAGCGATGATGTCGATGCTGTTGATGAAATCGATGATGATGATGCTGCTGATGATGATGATGACGATGACGATGACGATGACGATGACGATGACGACGATGATGATGCTGATGATGACGGTGATGCTGGTTCGGATGATGCTGGTGATGATACTGATGGTGAGGATGAGGATGATGATCAGGCTGGATGATGATGACGCTGAGGAGGATGATGAGGATGATGATGAGGATGATCCAGCTGCTGCGGCTGTTGCTGCTGGTGCTGCTGATGACGATGATGATGATGATGATGATGATGATGATGATGATGATGATGATGATGATGATGATGATGATGATAATGACGATGACGATGACGATGACGATGACGATGACGATGACGATGATGATGATGATGATGATGATGATGATGATGATGATGATGATGATGATGATGATGATGATGATGATGATGATGATGATGATGGTGGGGAGGATGTGGTTATGACGGGGGAAGAACGCTGCACACGACAATGAATATGCACATATTGCGTCCAGTTGTGCTGCGGCGCATCTCCACCACCGCGCTTGGGCAGGCAGCCCAGCGAGGCTGGGGTCTCATTTGCGCTTTTGGAGGTCCGGTCAGGTCGTCTTGGAGGCCGCGTGGGCCCTCTTCGGGTTGTCTTGACATGCTTCGGGGCCGTCTTTGTTCCCGGCAGCCTCCCGAGGATCCTCGGAGCCTCTTGGGCTCCTGGGCTCGGGAGCTCGCACAGGGCCACAGGCCCCGCCGAGCCAGCATCTCTCCGAGTGCGATTGCTGCCGTGCGCGCTGAAGCGTTGGATGGCGAAGGAATGATTTTCCCGGAAGCCCCCTGCCTGGGCTTCTGAGGGGCCTTCCACACTTCGTGGAAGGTGGGCCAGCGAGAGAAGTCCACATGAATAGCCGCCTCTGCCGACGCTGTTCGTCGAGTGTGTCGCAGCCCTCATGGTGCCTCTTGGGGTTCCTCTCTGGGGCCTCATGTGGGCCTCTCGGAATCCTTTGGTAGGCTTCTTGGGGCTCGCTGGGGCCTCTTGGGGGCTTATTCTTGAGCCTCTCAGGGCTTCGTGGGGGCCCCGTGGGGATTCTTGCACTCTTCTCGGGAGCCTCTTGGGGGCCCATCAGGGGCTCCTCGGGGCTCTTGGGGAGCCTCTTGAGGTCTTTTGGGGGCTGCTTTGGGGGCCGGTTGGAGCTTCTCTGGGCGTCGCGAGGGCCTCTTTTTGGGGCACCGTGGGGGCCTCCTGGGCCGTCGTGGGGCGATCCGGATGGTCTCTGGGGCCATCGTCGGCGCTGCCGAGGCCCAAGAAGGCGATTCTGCAAAAAATGGTAGAAAATAATAGATCCCTCGATCAATGTTAGCCAGCGTGGGCCCCGAACAGTGTCTCTAGCAAACTATGTTGTGCAATGTCTGCGGGGCAATCTATGTGGTGCAATCTGTGTGGTGCAGTCGATGTAGTGCACAATCTATGTGGTGCAATC
>CAUYUJ010006859.1:0-36115 GCA_963575745.1 Prorocentrum cordatum
TCCTCCTCCTCCTCCTCCTCCTCCTCCTCCTCCTCCTCCTGGGGGGCGCGGCAGAAACACCACCCGAGGCTGGGTCGGAGAAGCCGACGACCGATCCCCCAGCTGAAACATCTTGCCCAACGCCAGTCGGGGCCCCTCACTACAGTCGGGGCGCTGACCTAAGGAACCCTAAGTAAGGAACGAGGCCCCTATTTTCCATAAGTTAAACTTCGATTCCATATCGAAAACCTAAGGACAAACCTAAGGCAAGCTGTGAGACAATCAAGGAACACCGAGCCCCTCCCCAACGAGAAGGGTTCCTTCTCCAGGGCCCCGACTGTAGGCTGAGCGAAGTGACGCATGTGGAACCCATCGGCAGAAAAAGCCGTGGCGCGAGAGCAGCCACGGCCGAAGCCCCTCAGCGCTGCCAGGTCCAAGAACGGCGGGAGCCCCCGCGCGTCCTCGCAGGCAAGACTGTCAGGAGGCCTCGCCCGGAGATGGGCAGCGTCCCGCAGGTCACACTGGGCCGATCCGACCCGATGACCCCCTCCGAGCGGAGGGTCGCAGTCGGGCGCAAAGGCTTGGGGGTCTCTCGCGCACAGATGGGCCCCCTCACTTCCGCGTCGATGCCCTCCACGACTCGCCACCCCTAGATGACTACCTATCAGACCACCCCAACCCAACCCGAAGACCCGAATTTCGGGTCGGGGGGGGGTACAGGTTCCATGTGTTTTCTCGGTGTTCCCCCACCCCGCCCAACTGGAAATGGAGGGCAAATTGAGGCCTTCGGGTTGGGTTGGGGTGGTTTGGTAGGTGGTAACTAGACCCCTTCTGCACGGGAGCGACCGCCTCGCGACGGGGACCTCCCCCCCCCGTCCTCCAACAGCTGGACCACGGAAGGCCACCGGGCCACCCTGACGACCAGTGAGCGCAACGGCCCGATCGCGCACAGCGCCCCGTGGTCCCCGGCGTTCCAGGACACTCCGAGGAGGCCGCCGGAGCCGGCCCGCCAGAGATAAAGGGAAATTAGGACACACAAATAAATACACACAAATAAAAATAGTCCCCATATTTTCCCATATTTTCTGGGTTTTTGTCTTCCCCCCATATTTTCCCATATTTTCCTGGGAATCGAGGATTAATTGTGTCTGTGTGTGTTTTTTTCCCTCCTGAAGAGACTGGGCCGCGGGGGGCTCGCCGGGGCCCCCCGCCGCGGCAGGCGACCGGTCGGGGCGCGCAGCTGGATGGCGGAAGCACCGACTGCCTGCCGCGCCGAGGGGGGGGCGAGCTTGGAAGCCTGCGCAAGCGGGCCGCGCCACTCGCGTCGCGCGCGGCGCCGCGCGCCCCTCTGACGGGGGCAAGGGGGGGGGGTCTGCGTCGAGTTGCGCAGCTCGACCTCTCGCCGAGGTTGGCACGCGCCTCGCAGGCCACATCCAGCGCTGAAGAGCGCTGCCCCCAGGCATCCCGGATCCACCTGCTCCGAGGTGCGGCCCACAACGACTCCAGGGTGTGGACCCCAGAAAAGGGCGCGATGGGAAGTGTCATGGCCGGGTCAACATGGGTCCTGGGTGGCTGCCGGAATCCCCGAACTCGCGGCGCACTTTGGGACCTGCGGATCTCCAGACTGATAGGCGCATGAAGATCGGCGACAGCCTCCTTCTCCTCGAGCGAGACTTTCTTAGCGCGCTTGCTGAGAGCGTGAGCTTTCCGGAAGCCAACTGAGAATCGCAATGCCTGGCACGGTTGGGCCCGCTGCACGCCCCGCGATCCGAAGGGGCACTCGCTCTCATGGTGGCCTTGGAGAAGCTCCAGATACCCACGCTCGCGGAAAACTTCCGGAACCACATCGAAATCGCCCCCCGACAAGGCACGGCCCGGGGCGATGAAGTCATGCCGCTGCATCCGAGAGGATGCCGATGTGAGCGTCGCTCCGTAACTCGCAGGCGCGCAGGTAGACGCTGGTGACCAGGAGCGGAGGCTGGCCGAGACGATGGGCGATGGCCAGCAACGCAGACGTCCCTGGCCCAGGCTCGCGAAGAGGCGGAAGCCGAGAGCCACGCGCCAAGCAGTGGCAGCACCTGCTGAGGGTCCCCCTGCAGGAGTTTCCGAGTGCGACGTGTAATTACCCCAAGCGCCAGCCTGGCCAAGGCACTCAAAACTGCGAAACTCCTGCTCTTGGATGACGACGATGCGCGCGCTCGTGGAGGGCAAACGCTTACGCGCCTTTCCCAGCCCCGGCCTATTAAAAGTCTCCAGGGTGAAACCGAAATCCTTACCAGGACCCTGTTCGGGTGGATGGGGGGATGATGACACTGGGCAGATTCAGAATATCGGAGACTGCACTGGGCTCCTCATCGAAGCAGCGTAACGCATCAGGCACAGTGCTCACGCCGCCCTCACCCACGGAGCCTGTTGATGGTGGCCTCGAGGATGGCAGGCCGCTCGGACTTGGTCTCTGCGTTGGCCGACTGACCACTGAGCAACACGCGCAAGTCCTCGTCCGTGTCGACACTGAAGGTTCCGGACCCGGACCCGGAGGCGGAGGCGGAGGAGGAGGAGGAGGAAAAGGAGGAGGCGGAGGAGGAGGAGGAAGAGGAGGAGGAGGAGGAGGCGGAGGCGGAGGCGGAGGCGGGGGGGAGGGGGAGAGGGGGAGGGGGAGGGGAGGGGGAGGGGGGGCGGGGGAGGGGGCGGGGGAGGGGGAGGGGGAGGGGGAGGGGGCGGGGGCAGCAGGAGCGGCACGGCCTGCGCCAGCAGCCAGCACTCGGACAAGGCCGCAGCTCCTCTGCCGGCAGCATTTTGGCTGCAGCGGCCACGGCAGAGCCTCGGCCTCCGAGGCCGCCCGCCTGGCCCGAGACGGGAGCCGCCTGCGCGGCCTCCGTCTTGCCCGCGGGCAGCTCCGGGCTGGATCCCTCGACTGCCTTGGCCACGTCCTTGAGGGGAGTGCCCCTGGCGGTAGGCGTGTCGCTGAACTCTCTGACGTTGATGGGCGGGGCCGGGTCCTCAGGAGGCACCAACCTGGATGGAAGGTCGCGAGGCCGAACGCGAAGTTGTTCGATCTCACTTCCGATGTGGATGCGCTTGGCAAGCAGGTCGTCACCGCGTTTCTTGGCGTTCGCCTGCTTCTGGACTGAAGTGGCCTGTGCACCAGCGTCCTGCTTGTCCAGGTTCTCTGGCTTGAACTGAACCGCCGAGGAAGATAACGCCGCCAAAAGCGCGTCTCCGCCTGGGACGGAAGCTTTCTTGAAGTGCTTGGAAGGGGGCCTCCAGGTACTCCATGGTGTTGCCTGAGGGTGGTGGAAGCACGATGCCGCCTCCTAAGCCGCCACCGCTCTGAGCACCGTATCCTTTGCATGCTCTTTTGCCGCCGTCGTGGCGAGCACGCTTACCACCACCACCACCATCAGCCCAAACGCAAGGACCGCGACGAGGCTGGCCTTTCGGGAAGATCTGCAACAATGGTGAGTGGCACGCATTGCACCACTGGAACCACGGCCGGTTCTTCTTGCAACCGCGAGGTGGGCACGCGAGAGCAGCTGGAGCACCGCCCGCCATGGGTGGAAAAAGAAAGGCATCTTGTGATGCGCACTGCAACCGCACCAGTACACGGACAGGTGTGTGCGTGTGTGACACAGGCAACAGATGCCTGGAACGACGTGTTCCCCTGGAATGGCAACCACCTGTGGGGTCACGTGTCGCGTCGGTCGCCACCTCGCGTGTGGGGGCGTCCACAAATCGTCTTGAGCCAAAAAGGCTTCCGCGAACACGGCTACGGAGAAGGGGAGGGGAGGCAGGGGAGGTGGGGAAGAAGGGGAGGTGTGAGGCAGAGGAGAGCGCGCAGGTGGCCGAGTCCTTGAACAACTTCTTCTGCCAGTTGTGGCTTCTGAGGTCAATCAGATCCTGAATCCGGAATTGTATTCTCTTCGAGAATAAATGTCTGCCAGTCGCGGGGTCGACCTCCTGGGAGCCGCGGTGTTCTCAGCCCCTGCCCAGGTGTTCGGGGCAGCCTCATCGTCCTCCCCCTCCTTCCTCCCTCCCCTCCTCCCTCCTCCCCCTCCCCCTCCTTCCTCCCGCCTCCCTGCTCCCTCCTCCTCCCTCCTCCTCCTCCTCCTCCAGCCTCCTCCTCCTCCTCCTCCTCCTGAAATCCGACGCTTCACCCTCCTCGGGAACGAGGACCAACCAGCCGTGGCATCCACCTCGCGCGAACCAAGAGTGCACTCTCCCCCCATCGATTCCTGCTGCGGCTCCCGGCCTCCCCTCCCGCGGAACCACGCGGCCGGAGACCCGTGGCGCGAGGGGTCGGGTGGGAGGGCTGAGAGTGACAGAGTCCAGTCGCACTCCTTTTCCTCCTCCTCCTCCTCCTCCTCCTCCTGTCTCGCCCACCTCCTGGAACGACGATTCACACCAGCTGCTGGGAATTCGCCCACATTGGACCACGGACCTGGAGAAACACGCTAGAAGGAATAACGACACACCCTCGTGCGCGTGTGCGGACCTCCTCCCGCCGGCTGCGAGCCGTTCCATCAAGTCCCCGGCCGCCCCACGCCGAGGTCCACCAGAAGGAGGCCTCTGGGGCAACCCTGCCGCAGCCCGGGTAAGGCCTGCCTGGAACTTCGATTTCCCAGGTGAACTCAAAGAGTCAAGGATTGCATCGCTTTGAACGTGCCTCAGCATCAGCAGGAACCAAGCAAGCCTCATTTCCGATATGTGCATATATATATATATATATATATATATGTGTATGCATATATCAGCCAGCGTGGACCCCAAACAAAGTGTTTCGGGCCATCCGCAACTATGCATCTGGGTACGGAGTGGGCGCGCCCCCATCTAAGCCTCAATCTTCAGTCCTCTGGAGCATGTAAGGGGCCCAGACCCCCAATGGCCAAATCTTTCCGGGTTTCTCGCGTGCTCCCTGGTCGGGGGCGGCCATGAGGGGGGCGTCCGTAGGGGAGCAAAAAGTGGCATAAACATAAAAACTCGGAGGTCGCGCGGATTTCTCGGATCGGCGCTGGGGGCCCCCGGCGGCGCCTCCGGCGCCGCCCCTGGCGCTCTCCGCGCGCCAGGGAGGGGGGTCCAGCGCCGATCCGAAAAATCCGCGCGGACCAAGAGGCCCCCAAGACGGCCCAAGACGTCTCCAAGACGCTCAAAATGGCCTCCAAGACGGCCCAAGAGCCCTCCAAGACGTCCTCCAAGAAGGCCCCAAAGGGTCGAAATGGCCTCCAGACGGCCAAGATGACCTTCAAGATGCTCACGTGTTCCCCGAAGGCTTTCCAAACCGATTCGGGGAACACATGGTCCGATAGCTTGGCAAGTCTAGTCTCCACGTTTGGCCACATAGGCGCTTCCAAAAAGGCAGGGGGCGGCGGTGATTCGCCGTAGGCGTCTTCGATCCGCCGCCCCCTGTCGATTCATCGCAGGGGTGCCTGGCGTGCTGGATCCTTTCGGTTTTGGTTTTGGTTCTTTTTCCAAAAGAACTCCCCCTGGCGTTTCGGCCCGTCCCGCCGGGGACCCGGGAGGATTACCCAGGACCGCAACGTCCACAACAAATCCTCCAAGACGGCTCAAGATGGCGTCCAAGATGATTCTACACGGTTCTAGATGGCCTCCCTGACGGCCCAAGAGCGTCCAAGATACCTCCAAGTTCGCCCAAGAAGCCTCCAAGACGGCCCAAGACGGCCTCAGAGGCCCCCAAGAGGTCCCCCAGGAGGGTCCGAAGAGGCCGAAATCGTTGGTTTTCCTTAGGTTTTTGAAGGATTTTCGAATTTGTTTCTTCTCGGCATTCCGACGGCTCATGACGGCCCAAGAGGCCCATCGTGCGTTGACCCCTCAATGCTGGGCCTGTGCCCCGTCATGCGCTGACCCCTCCTGCTGGGGATGTGATCCTACCCTCTGGGGTGTGGGCACCTCATGCGTTGGCCCATGCTGGGCTTGTGGCCCCCGATGCGCTGCCATTGACGTGCTAGAGCTGTTGCCCAACGTGCGTTGACGCCTCATGTTGGGGCTTGACCCCCCATGTGTTGACCCCTTCTGCCAGTGTCTGGACCCCTCACGCGTTCGAGCCTCCTGCCGGAGCTCTGACCCCCTCGTGGTGGGGCTTGAGCCCCTCCTGTGCGCTGCAGTACTCATGCCGAGGTTCGGGCCCGCCTGATTTGCCCGACCATGCCGAAGCTGCGGCCCGTCATCGGGAGCGGCCAAGAGGGGGGGGTCCAAGAGGGGGGGTGCAGATCATGACCGGCGGCATGTGCGCGACCCAGCGGGGGGGCCAGGAACGCAATGAAGTGAGAAGAGGCGCCATGAAATCTGGGGAAATATCATGGCCCCCGCCATGATATCCCCCCCCCCCTAGTCATCACCCCCTCCTCCTCCTCCTCCTCCCCCTCCTCCCACCTCCCTCCTCCCCCTCCTCCTCCTCTCCCTCTCCTCCTCCTCCTCCTCCCCCTCCTCCCCCCTCCTCCTCCTCCTCCTTCCTCCTCCCCCTCCCCTCCCCTCCCCCCTCCCCCTCCTCCTCCTCTCTCCTCCTCCTCCCTCCTCCTCCTCCTCCTCCTCCTCTCCTCCTCCTCCTCCTCCTCTCCTCCTCCTCCTCCTCCTCCTCCCCCCTCCTCCCCCCTCCTCCCCCTCCTCCTCCTCCTCCTCCTCCTCCTCCTCCTCCTCCTCCTCCTCCTCCTCCTCCTCCTCCTCCTCGACGGTCTTCGTGCTGGGCCCGTGGCCCCGCCCGCCGCGCGTGGGCGCCCGCTGCTCGGGCTCGGGGCTCCTCGCTGGCCATCGCTCGGACGTCCGCTTCCTGTGCTCGTTTCGGCTTCGTGCGTGGCTCCTTCGCGAGATGATCAAGGATGCTCCTCGATGGTCCTCGCCGAGGGCTTGTATCGGTTTCGTGCGTGGTTCCTTCGCGAGATGATCAAGGATGCTCCTCGATGGTCCTCGCCGAGGGCTTGTATCGGTTTCGTGCGTGGTTCCTTCGCGAGATGATCAAGGATGCTCCTCGATGGTCCTCGCCGAGGGCTTGTATCGGTTTCGTGCGTGGCTCCTTCGCGAGATGATCAAGGATGCTCCTCGATGGTCCTCGCCGAGGGCTTGTTTCGGCTTCGTGCGTGGTTCCTTCGCGAGATGATCAAGGATGCTCCTCGATGGTCCTCGCCGAGGGCTTGTTTCGGCTTCGTGCGTGGTTCCTTCGCGAGATGATCAAGGATGCTCCTCGATGGTCCTCGCCGAGGGCTTGTATCGGTTTCGTGCGTGGTTCCTCGCGATGATCAAGGATGCTCCTCGATGGTCTCGCCGAGGGCTTGTATCGGTTTCGTGCGTGGTTCCTTCGCGAGATGATCAAGGATGCTCCTCGATGGTCCTCGCCGAGGGCTTGTATCGGTTTCGTGCGTGGTTCCTTCGCGAGATGATCAAGGATGCTCCTCGATGGTCCTCGCCGAGGCTTGTATCGGTTTCGTGCGTGGTTCCTTCCGAGGGCTTGTATCGGTTTCGTGCGTGGCTCCTTCGCGAGATGATCAAGGATGCTCCTCGATGGTCCTCGCCGAGGGCTTGTATCGGTTTCGTGCGTGGTTCCTTCGCGAGATGATCAAGGATGCTCCTCGATGGTCCTCGCCGAGGGCTTGTTTCGGCTTCGTGCGTGGTTCCTTCGCGAGATGATCAAGGATGCTCCTCGATGGTCCTCGCCGAGGGCTTGTTTCGGCTTCGTGCGTGGTTCCTTCGCGAGATGATCAAGGATGCTCCTCGATGGTCCTCGCCGAGGGCTTGTATCGGTTTCGTGCGTGGCTCCTTCGCGAGATGATCAAGGATGCTCCTCGATGGTCCTCGCCGAGGGCTTGTTTCGGCTTCGTGCGTGGCTTTTTCGCGAGATGATCAAGGATGCTCCTCGAGGGTCCCCGCCGAGGAAAAAACGCACACGTCCGAGCGATGCCAGGCCTCGTGCGCCGGCACCCCTGCTGTCGATTGGCGGGCGGGGCCGCGGGCCTCCGCGGGGGGGGGGGGGGCACGCCGCCCCGGCCGCCCCCCGCGGCGACGGCCCCCGCTGCCCGTGTGCATGTGGTCGGTGGCGTGCGCGCGGTTTTGGCCAAGTGGCCCAGGAGGCTCCCCGAGGCGCCACGCCGAAAGAGCTGCACACGCCCGATGGGATGCCTTCGGACGCCGTCAACCCTCGGGTTGCGATGCTGTCCTGCCGTGGAGGCGGCCCCGCTGGCACCCGTGAGGCGGGGGGCGACCCGGGCGCCGTGGGGCACGTCCCCGCTGCAGCCCCACGGGGATGGCGCATCTGCGCTGGCGCCGAGCACAGTTGGGGCGTTGACCTAAGGAACCCTAAATAAGGAACGAGGACCTTTTTTCATAAGTTGAACTTCGACTGCTCCATGCGTGTTTTTGTTCGTGTGCCCCGCCCCCCCCCACTGGAAATGGAGGGCAAATTGAGGCCTTCGGGTTGTGTTGGGGTAGTTTGGTGGGCGGTGAGTTCCACGCTTGCGAGGCGGGGATTTACCCGTATCCGCCGCCTGGGAACCGACGTCCTGGTGCCCCGGCGGGCGGTGGACGTGGGTATAGTTTAGCCCCCGGGGGCCCGAATGTATTATTTCCCACGAGAGGTCACAAGTCCATCAGTGCAGTGCCCGGTGATGAATCACCGTCTTAATCGGCCAACTGCTTTGCCGGAAGCTGTAATGGCAAGAGCGGCGGAGAGGGGGGGCGAGATCGGCCCGCTCGCTGGGCCTCCGGCCTCGCTGCAGCATCGAAGGCGTCCGACTCCTCCACGCCTTTGTGGGACAACTTCGGACATTCGAAAAGCTTCGATGTGCATTTCGCGCGCCTCGGAGGCGCGCGAAGATCGACCCCGCGAGCGGTGGCTGTGGATATACCTGAAGGGAAACTGGGACACACAAATAAATACACACAAATAAAAAAGATTCCCCATATTTTCCTATATTTTCTGGGTTTCTGTCTTCCCCCCCACTTCCCATATTTTCCCATATTTTCTGGGAAATCGACGATTCATTGTGTCTGTGTTTTTTTTTTCCCTCCTGCGAAGATCGACCCCGCGAGCGGTGGCTGTGGACATACCCTCCCGCCTCGGAGCCCTGGCCGAGGCGGGGCCGCCGGCGGCGCTCCGCCTCGCGCGCCCGAGGGCGGGTGGCGCCGCACGCCGGCACGGCGCGGCGGGCCTGCCGGCGTGCCCCCGCGCCAGCTCCCGGGCAAGTAGGGCCCAGGTTAGGGCGACGCAATCTATACATATCCACTGCTCCCTGGCCAGGCCCATCCTGAACACAGCAGCTGTGTATACGCCACGCCCTCCTGGTTTGGCCAGGAGGGCGTATACACAGCTCCTGGGTTCAGGATGGGCCTGGCCAGGGAGCAGTGGATATGTATAGATTGCGTCGCCCAACAGGTGCGGGCAATAGTTATGTCCACATCCAGTGAGTCTAGGAGTTTTGGGCCACCTTCTCCAGAAACTGGAGGCGCACTGGATACGGATAAACATCTGGCCCCCAAAGGCTCGATGTTTATCCATATCCGGTGCGACTCGGCCTTGCGGTACCCCTTCCCAAACATTCAAAGACAATCTGCATATGGATATAAGTATTGCCCGCACCAGCATCGAACTGACAGGTCGGACCGGCGCTCGACACGAATCGGATCGGCGGAGATCGGCAGCCGAGTGGAGAAAAGTCGAGTCGGCGGAAGTCGGCAGGCTGGTATGCGTCCGATGAGACATGGGAGCCCAAAACGGAATCCCAAGTCGAGTCGAATCGGAATCGGAAGCCATCGAAACCGAATCGGATCGAATCGGAGGAATCGAAACGCGCCCTGCCAAGGTGGGAGGCGAACTGGGCTGCCGTGGAGCAGACCCCCTCGGTCGCACATCAGGCGGCGGTCCGTGCTACTGCGGAGCTAGGTGGCGATCCGTCCTGCTGTGGGCCGGACCCACCCGTCGCCTCTGAGGCGGGAGGCGAGCTGGGCTGCCGTGGAGCAAATCCCCACCGCCACCCCTGGGATGGCGCATCCACCCTGATTTTTTTTTTTGTTTGGGGGGGGGGGCACTGCGGGGCTCTCTAGGGTTCTCTTTCAGAAAACCCTAGAGAGCCCCGTAGTCTCTAGGGTTCTCTTTCGGATGGCGTATCCACCCTGCTTTGGAGCAAATGCCCACGGTCACCTGTGGCACTCCGTCGTGCTGTGGAGCAACTCCCCCTCCCCATTACATCTCTCCCTGAAATGATGTCGAGCCTCCCAATACAGAGGTGACTGTTCTGCAAGGCGACTGTGCCGTCAATCACTGCAGTGCCCTCTTAGTTTTCAGCCAAGCCCTCTGGGAATGGGTTGCCAACCTCCCACGCCAACACTCAAGGATAGGTGAGCTAACACAATTCTCCTTTTCTTCCGATTTTCCCTCCTCCTCCTCCTCCTCCTCCTCCTCGCCCTCCTCCTCTCCATCCCCCCTGTCCTCCTGCTCCTCTGAACCCTTCGCCTGCTGCACCCCCTCCTGCTCCTGTCTCCTCCTCCTCCGCGTAGTCCACCTCCTTCTCCTCCTCTTTCGCCTTCTCCTCCTCCTCAGCCTACTCCTCCTCCTCATCATCATCAACAACAACAGCATCTGCATCATCATCACTATCAGCAGAAGCATTATCATCATCATCATCACCATCATCATCACCACCATCATCATCAGCAGCATCATCAGCAGCACCATCATTCTTATTGTCATAAATATCATAATCATCATCGGCAACCTCATCATCACCAGCATCAGCATCAGCATCAACATCATCATCATCATCATCATCATCATCATCATCATCATCATCATCATCATCATCATCATCATCATCATCATCATCATCATCATCATCATCATCATCAGCATCAGCATCATCATCATCATCACCGTCAGCATCATCAACATCAGCATCATCAGCATTCAGCATTATCAGCTTCATCATCAGCAGCATCATCAGCATCATCAGCATCAACCCCTCGTTCTACTTCCGCATTTCCACTGCTCTTTCTCCTCTTCACCTCCTCTTCCTCTTCCTTCTCCGTCTCCTCCTCATCCTCCTACTCCGAAAGCCAACCTCCGAAGATCACCCAAACATTTGAAAACGCGAAACACATCGACAAATAGGTTCATTACTCCTCCGCCTCCGGCCTCGTTCGCCTTCCTCCTCCTCCTCCTCCTCAATTCCCTGTTCCTACCTCCGCATTCCCAATGCCTTTCCCGCTTCCTCCTCCTCCTCCTCCTCCTCCTCTTCCTCCTCCTCCTCCTCCTCCTCATCCCTCACATCATCCTCCTCACTCGCTCCCCCTCCTCCTCCTACTTCTCCTTGTCCCGCTCCTCCTCCTCCTCCTCGCCTCCTCCTCCTCCACCTCCTCCTCCTCCTCCTCTTACTCCTCCTCCTCCTCCTTTTCCTTTTCCTCCTCCTCTTCCTCCTCCGCACTCCTCCTACTCCATCCCGATCCATTAATCCTCCTCCTTCTCCTCCTCCTCCTCCTCCTCCTCGTCCTCGTCCTCTTCCTCTTCCTCCTCCTCCGCACGCCCCACTCTTGCCACCGAGAGCTCGCAAACTGCCAGGAACGTCTAAAGGCAACCTAGTGGCATGGTCGCTGAGCCATCACTGCTACAAGATGGCAAGACCCATCCGCCTCCGCGTGCTAGTACGTACCCAGGGCAAGTTTCGCCCCCCTCCCCACCCACCCCCATAGACAAACACTTCCTTCCGGCAATCTTCTCGACCCCGAGACCGCATCAAGACGGAGGAAGAAACAGGGGAACAGGAAGAGGACGGGAAGGAGGAGAAGCATAAAGAGGAGAAGCAGGCAGAGGAGAACGAACGATGACAAGGAGAAGGATGAAAGAAGGAAGGATAACGTTCGGGAACGAGAGCGGGAGCGACAGGAGTAGGAGCAGAGGAAGAATGAGGATGAGGCGCAGCAGCAGAAGGAGCAGGAGGGGTTGGAACAGGAGAAACAGGAGGAGGGATGGGGAGGAAGAGAAAGGATGGAGAGGAGGAGAAGCAGACGCAGGCACACGAGGAACAGGAGCAGGAGAAGGAGGAGAAGCGGGACTACGAGCAAAAGACTGGCCTTCTTGAGGTCCATCAGGCGGTGTGAAAACTGGGTCACCAACATCTTTCCATGCTGGGTGTTGTCAAGGGAGAACCCAATCGCCTGCGCGCCCGATCGCAGGCGGGGACGGCGTCAATGCGCTCGGTGTCTGCAAACATGTGGCTGGATCCGGAACATAGTGGTCGTCGTCGTCGACGGCCCCGACAACCACGACAAGCATCGACGGGCTCGCAAGTCTTGGCCTGGGTCCCCAGACCTCCCGCGTCAATCTTTTTACTGTTTCAAGAAAAGGGCCTCCAGACATGTCGACCCGAGAGAACTGAATATTTCTGTCGAAATAGAGCTGCGTGCGCTTGTCTTTTAGTCGATTTCGACTGCAACAAAACATCGGGGGCGTCTGGGAGGGAGGCGTCCAAGAGGGAGGTTCGCAAATCATGTCCCTCGGCATGCGACATGTGCACGGACGAGGAGGAGGAGGACCAAGAGACGCATTGAAAGAAGGAGAGGGGGCCGTGGGATCCCGGGAGATCTCTTGGCCCAAGCCACCCACGGTGTCCACTCCCCACAGCCATCACCTCCCTCTTGGACGCTCCCGAACCGATACGGTCGGACTTGTCTTGAGGGGCAACGATAGGGGGGGGATAGGCATAGGGGGGGGACGCATCGACCTGCCATTGGCGATACATCGTCCACAGATCGGCGAGCAGCCCCCAATACCAATAGTGAATCCGCACCTTCCTGGGCGGGGTGGGGCCATCGGGTCCCTGTCGGCGATCAATCGGCGATTGGGGGTCGATGCATCCCCCCCTCTGCCTATCCCCCGGATCGTTGCCGCCGATGACTGGACAGGACACGCGAGAGGACACAATTACGATCCTTCCGAGGGCCACATTTTGCCATAGGAATGATGAGGCATGGGTGCTGAGACACAGGGCACAAGGGTGCCCTTGATTTGGCAATATATCGACCTACTGAGCAGGGCCGACTGTAACAGTTCTTTCTGGGACCGCAAGGGTTCCCTTCCAAGGACGAAGAAGACCAGGACTTACGCTCCTTGACCTACTCGTGCTAGCCAGGGGTCATGGGGATATAGATAGATCCCGAAATAATCCATCATCCTTGCAAATCTCTCGTTGAATGGTTTGCAAGACGCCAATGCCGACGAACATGACCGACCCACAAACCCGGTAAGGAATATGGAACTGTAAGGCATGGCAACCCTTCACAGACACCTGATTGGGCGACGGGCAAATGCAATGCTGAATGTATCGATCTTGATGTACCCTGCCGAGGGCTGTGCTGTGCTGCGCCGTGCTGAACTGCGATGTGCCATGCCGAGATTGTGCCCTATAGCGTTGTGGATCGAGTCCTCCTTTGCATCCGAGTCCTGACCGAACTGATCTGGGTCGGAAGCCCGAGCTGCCTGGGCACACAGTAGCTGCCCCAGAGCTAATTGACAAGGAACATGCCAGGAGGACGCGCCGCGGAACGTTTCAAGGGACGCGCCAAGCGACGTGCCATGGGGACGTGCCATGGGGACGTACCGCGAGACGTACCAAAAGGACGCGCTACGGAACGTGCCAATGGACGTGCCACGGGACGTGCCAGATGACTCGCCACAAGACGCGCCACGGAACGTGCCAAGGAACGTGCCAAGTTGCAATGCTGAATGTATCGATCTTGATGTACCGTGCCGATGGCTGTGCTGTGCTGCGCCGTGCTAAACTGCGACGTGCCATGCCACGATTGTGCCCTATAGCGTTGTGGATCGAGTCCTCATTTGCATCCGAGTCTTGACCGAACTGATCTGGATCGGAAGCCCGAGCTGCCTGAGCAAACAGTAGCTGCCCCAGAGCTAATTGACAGGGGAGCATGCCAGGAAGACGCGCCGCGGAACGTTCCAAGGGACGCGCCAGGCGACTTGCCAGGGGACGTGCCATGGGGACGTGCCATGGGGACGCACAGCGGGACGTGCCAAGGGGACGCACTACGGAACGTGCCAATGGACGTGCCACGGGACGTGCCAGGGGACGCGTCGCGCGACGTGCCAGGGGGACTCGCCACAGGACGCGCCACGAAACGTGCCAAGGAACGTGCCAGGTTGCAATGCGGAATGAATGTATCGATCGTGATGGACCGTGCCGGAGGCTGTGCTGTGCTGTGCCGTGCTGAACTGCGATGTGCCATGCCGTGATTGTGCTCTATAGTGTTGTGTATCGAGTCCTCCGCTGCATACGAGTCCTGACCGAACTAACATGAATCTTAAGCTCGAGCTGCCTGAGCACATAGTACACATAGTAGCTGCCCCAGAGCTAATTGACATGGGAACATGCAAGGAAGACGCGCCGCGGAACGTTCCAAAGGACGCGCCACACGACGTGCCAAAGGGACGTACCATTGGGACGTTCCGCGGCACGTAAAAACACGTGGCGCCATCTCGGGACAACCATGTTAGATACCCCCTCTGGGTGGCCTGGACACGTAAAAACACGTGGTTCCAGCTCGGGACAATCATGTTAGAGATCTCCCTGGGTGGCCTGCGCATGAAAACAACACGTGGTTCCAGCTCGGGGCGACCAAGTTAGATACCCCCTGCGTGACCTGGATACGCTGAATTCGCGCTCCCGCTCGAGACATCCTCGCAATGTCTTCCCTGGATGGGCATCCAACGCGCAACCCCCTGTCCAGAGCAAGGGCGCATCACTTTTCTGTATTGGGACATGTGTTCGGGTAGCGCATTTCGGCCCCCCGTGCGTTTCCTCATAATTCGGCGTTGGGCCCGACGCCATCTTGGATACCCCCCTGGGCGGCCTGGGCACGTAAAACCACGTGGTTCCAGTTCGAGTCAATCATGTCAGATACCCGACTGGGTGGCCTGGACACGTTAAAACAGGTGGTGTCAGCTCGGGACCACCATGTTAGATACCCCTCCTGGGTGGCCTGAACATCTAAAAACGTGGGTGCCAGCTCTGGGCAACCATGTTAGGTACAGGCCTGGACATGTTAGAACACTAACACGTGGTTCCAGTTCGGGACAATCATGTTAGATACCCGACTGGGTAGCCTGGACACGTAAAAACACATGGTGCCAGCTCTGAGCACAAGTTAGATACCCCCCCTGGGTGGCCTGGACAATTGAAAACACACGGTTCCAGCGCAGGACCACCATGTTAGATAACCCTCCTGGGTGGCCTGAACATGTTAAAACACATGGTTCCAGCTCGGGACCACCATGTTAGATACACCGCTGGGTGGGCTGGACACGTGAAAACACGTGATTCCAGCTCGGGACCACCATGTTAGATACCCCCCTGATGGCCTGCACACGTAAAAACTCACGGTTCCAGCCCACCCAGGGGGGGATACCCAACATGCGGTCGTCTGAGGCGCCAGCGACAGACAACCATGTTGGATACCCCCTGGCCGACCTGGGCACGTGAAAACAAGCATTTCGCCTGAGACATCCTGTGAATTCTGGCCCCCTACGAGGCCCCCGCTCGAGACATCCCCCAACTCTGCAAAACCAGCGTTTCGCTCGAGACATCCTCAACAAATTCTGAACAACAAGCGTTTCGCTCGAGACATCCTCAAAGTTTAATCCGCCGGCCCACCTCGACCTCGATAATTACCCAGAAAATAATCCGCCGGCCCACCTCAGTCATGGCACCGGGGACAGTTGACAAACTGAAAGAGAACCCTGGGCCCACGCCCTTTCCGAGGAAAAAGGCTCCCGATCGCCCATTGACCGCCCATAGGGGGGAAGGCAGACCACCTCGCCTGGGAACGCGCGGGGGGGCCCATCCCGCCCTGAGCCTATTCCCCCCCCCCTATCCTTATGTTGCTCCCATCGTACTTAAGGACCACATCCCAGCAATAAGCTCGCGCGCCCAGAAAAAAACTATCGAAACAGTGTCGAACGAGCCTCGCCTCCCGAGGCCCGACGCGTGAAAATCCCCCAGCTTCGGTACTTCCTTTGGTGCTCGAAATTCGTACTGGTGATAAGTAGGTTGGAGCATCATGACCTTGTCCACCGCCACTAGAGGCCTTCTAAATGGGGTCGGAGTAGATGGGGTCGGAGGATCGCGCCGAATCGGCGATACATCGGCGAGGCATCGGCGATGCATCGGCGATGCATCGGCGATGCATCGGCGATACATCGCCGACGTCGGCGATGCATCCGCGACATCGGCGTGGAGAAATCGGGCTCCGCATCGAGCCGCATGGTCGATGCATCGGCGATGCGGCGCGATCCTCCGACCCCATCTACTCCGACCCCATCTAGGAGGCCTAGAGCCACGGTTGCCCCCCAGAAGAAGGAGCACACCGGCATCGCAAACGGCCACGGCGTCCAGCGGTCCAGGACCTCTGGGTCGCAGCTCCGGTGGCACCTCACGGGAGCCTCCCAGACCCCCTCGTGCTGGCCCTTGCAGGTCGACGCTGCTCGCCGCTGAGTCGGCGCTGAATCCACCCTCGGTCGACGCGCGCTGACGCCAACGGATTCGAAATATCGCCGCATCTCGTCGACTACAAGGGCTCCCAACTTCGCGCTTCGCGCTGCGCGAAGCGCGAAGTGCGAATAACTTCGCGCTCTCGCGCCGCCTCCCAGGGGGGAAGAGGAGGAGGAGGAATCGGAGCCGAACCGCGAAGCGCGAAGCGCGAGTAACTTCGCGCCCTCGAGGGCGCCCTTGCGACTACCAGACGCCAGCCGACGCCAGCTGGCGCACGCTCGAGACGCCACTGCGAGGGTATAGAGAGAGAAGGCTCCCGTGGTCTGCGACCGCACCTCCCTGCGGTTGCCCACGCTGGCCGAGCCGTGGCGTCGCCGGGGCAAGGGGCCTCCTCCTCCTCCTCCTCCTCCTCCTCCTCCTCCTCCTCCTGCCTCCTCCTCCTCCTCCTCCTCCTTCTCCTCCTCCTCCTCCTCCTCCTCCCTCCTCCTCCTCCTCCTCTCTCTCCTCCTCCTCCTCCTCCCTCCTCTCCTCCTCCTCCTCCTCCTCCTCCTCCTCCTCCTCCTCCTCCTCCTCCTCCTCCTCCTCCTCCCCGCCGCCCTCGATGTGCTTCTGGGGCGCGAGTGCCAGCTGCTGGGGAAACCACAGGGCACCGATACCGCCTGCCCTCGCCTCGTCTTCGCCGTGGGCCTCCCGAGAGGCCCTCGTCGCCTGCGGCAGGTGCGCCTCGAGAGCCTGGTCGGAACGCACCCGGGGGAGAGGTCCGGGGACGCCATCTGACCGGAATTTCGAGGCGAATCCAGCGGTGGCGACGAGGGCCTCTCTCAGGAGGCCCGAGGCGAACACGAAGGAGGAGGAGGAGGAGGAGGATGAAGAGGAGGAGGAGGAGCGCGAGGTGCCCGGGCCGACCCGCAAGAGGGGCAGGCGGCGAGGAGCACCTTGTGGGCTTGTCTTCCACCGCCACCACCACGAGTAGGAGGGGGAGGGGGTCCTCCTCCTCCTCCTCCTCCTCCTCCTCCTCCTCCTGCTCCTCCTCCTCCTCCTTTTTTTTCTCCTCTGACATGCAGGGCAGCAGCGAAGAGCGCACCCCTCGGCCGCGGGGTCTGGCGGCAGGGAGGGAGCGGAGAGGGGGGGAGGCACGAGCAGTGGGCGCTCGATCCTGGGGGGGCGGTGGTGAACGGGGGAGGGGGGGGGGCAGCGTGCTCCTCTCGTGCCCCCCCTTCCCAGATCCAACGTATTGAAAGAATCAAGACGGAAGTTTTTTGCAAATTTCTGCCCCTAGGGGCCCTCGCCGGGCCTCGGGACCGTCAAAATGATCGACCCACGAACCCGGAAAGGAATATAGAAATGTAAGGCATTGCAACATTTCAAAGACACCCGATTGGGCAATGCTGAAAGCATCGATGGTGATGTACTGTGCCGAGAGCTGTGCTGTGCTGCGCCGTGCTGAACTGCCATGTGACATGCCGCGATTGTGCTCTATATAGCGTTGTGTATCGAGTCTTCCCTGGCATCCGAGTCCTCACCGAACTGATCTGGAGCGTAAGCTCGAGCTGCCTGAGCAGATGGTAGCTGCCCCAGAACTAATCGACACAGGGAAAATGCCAAGAGGACGCGCCGCGGAACGTCCAAGGGACGCGCCAGGCGACGCGCCAGGGGACGTGCCATGGGGACGCACCGCGGGACGTGCCAAGGGGACGCGCTACGGAACGTGCCAATGGACGTGCCGAGGGACGTGCCAGAGGACGCGCCGCGCGACGTGCCAGGTGGATTCGCCACGGAACGCGCCAAGGAACGTGCCAAGGTGCATAGTTGAGTGTATCGATCCTGATGTACCGTGCCGACGGCTGTGCTGTGCTGGGCCGTGCTGAACTGCGATGTGCCATGACGCGATTATGCTGTATATATATATATATATACATATATATAGCGTTGTGTATCGAGTCCTCCCTGGCATCCGAGTCCTCACCGAACTGATCTGGATCGTAAGCTCGAGCTGCCTGAGCAGATGGTAGCTGCCCCAGAACTAATCGACAGAGAGAACATGCCAAGAGGACGCGCCGAGGACGTCCCAAGGGACGCGCCAGGCGACGTGCCAGGGGACGCGCCATGGGCACGCACCGCGGGACGTGCCAAGGGGACGCGCTACGGAACGTGCCAATGGACGTGCACCGCGCGACGTGCCAGGGGGACTCGCCTCGGGACGCTCCGCGGAACGTGCCAAGCAACATGCCAAGCTGCACTGCTAAGGGTATCGATATTGATGTACCGTGCCGAGGGCTGTGCTGTGCCTGGGCGACCTGGACACGTGAAAACACGCGTTTCGCTCAAGACGTTGTCAGCACATCCTCATGCTAGACATCCGCCTGGGCAACCTGGACACGTGCAAATAAGCGTCTCGCTCGAGACATCCTCAACAAATGCTCATGCTAGACATCCGCCTGGGCGACCTGGACACGTGAAAACAAGCCTCTGGTTCGAGACATCCTCAACAAATCCTCATGCTAGACATCTGTCTGGGCCACCTGGAGGCGTGAAACCAAGCGTCTCGCTCGAGACATCCTCAAGGCCTGGGCACGTGAAAACAAGCAATCCACTTGAGAGATCCTCAGAATTCAGGTCCCCAGGAGAGGACAAGCTATAACACAAAACAAGCGTTTCGCTCGAGACATCCTCAACACATTCTGAAAAACAAGCGTTTCGCTCGAGACATCCTCAAATTTTGTTCGCCGGCCCTCCTCCCACTCGTTATTTATCGCAAAAGAAATCCGCCGGCCCTCTTCCCGTCAAAACCGGGGGTAAACCTACTAAAAGAGAACCCTGGGCCTGAAGCCCTTTCCGGGAAAAACGACTCAGGATGAAAAACCGGTCCTGGGGAATGGGTCGAGACTTCCGGGGACCGCGTATTGAAAAAATCACGACATCGGATCTCTGGGTTTCGGGCCCCTTAGATGGCCCCTGTAAAACTCCTCTAGGGCACGAAAGGCGCATCGTTCTTCACCTCCCGCATGCACCGCCCCCCATTGCGCACCCCGCCAGTCCGGACTTCAGCATTTGGAAGTTCGAGAATTCGAGGAAGTAACCTTTGAACAAAACAACTTCAAGTGGAGTTCGGAAGTTTGTGAATTCGGAAATATGATACGTGCCGTTGGGACAGCTTGAAAGCTTGGCAACCAGACGGGTGCCCAACATTGTAAAGTGTGACGGCTCGGCGTTCCGAAGCAGACAACCAGCAGTTCATGTTACGCTCTATTCATTACGTGGCATCGCAATGGTCCCGACGAAGCCATGAGAGAACCAACGAGGCTCGAAGAGGGCCCCATGAAAACACGTGCATCCGAGGAAAATGTTAGGATTACCCCACAACAGCCATAGAAGACAATGAAAAACACCGGGCGTCGCACGGCAGACCAGCACGGCAAATGAGCACGGCAGCTGGGCCAGCTTTCGGAGACCCGCCAGAAATGTCCCATGATCAGCGATCGGCGACAACCCCACTAGCTGGAATAGCGTGAACTTGTGCGCGATGGCTGCACGCATCTCCGCCCCCACCTCTGTGGCAAGATCATGATGCGAATGGGAACGTAAACAATAGCATCCCACTGCTAGTCGTGACGTTGTGCGCGACATCGTTTGCAGCAGAACCGCGCCGACGCGATGATACACAGGGATATTCGGTACGCGGGGAAACACAGCATCGGCCATCTACACGTCACAGGGCAACGCGGAAACGGGAACAATACGATCCCACTGCTGGTCGCAGCGCGGCATCATTAAGGGCCGGCCCGCCTCAGAAGGGCAGCGCTGACCTTCTGGCCGCGCGGAACTGACAACGTACGCGACCGCGACGGGGACAGGGTGGCGTTCGACCAGGAGCAGCGACCCAGCGACGCCGCCGGCGCCGCGGCGCTCGCCAGCTCCCCAGTCGCCACGCGGGCGCGCCTCAGCCTGCTCCAGGCGCCCGCCGCTGACGCCTTCCTCCAGGCGCCGCCCTGCGACGCCGTGGGCGCCCGCTTCCAGCACGGCGTCTTCCGGGCAGCGGTCCAGCGACGACTCCGAGCCCAGCTCATCGACCAGCAGGAGTTCTGCCCCGTGTGCGGAGAGGTGGCGGACGCGTGGCCAGACCGCACCATTGCCTGCTCTTGCCGCGGCGACAGGACGCTAAACGACGCGCTCCCAGAACCAGAAGCTCTTCGACGAGCAAGCGACGGGCTTCGCGAGGGTGGAACAGGAAAACGGATAGGGGCTCTTCCCGCCGCACGCCGCCAACGAAGGGCCTCCCAACGGCGAGCAGGACGGGCTGGACCTGGACGCCGCGACAGGCGCCCCGTTGACGCCTGCCTGCCCAAGCGGCGCAACGGGGCGCCAGCGGCCTGGGGAGCTCCCTGTGGGGCCACGAAGCGTGCGAATGGTGCGCCGACATTGGGCTGGTGGACGCATGCGGACCCTGCCACGGGCGCCCCCGGTGGAGCTCCCCACGGAGCCACGGAGCGTGTCGGAGGTGCATCGACGTGGGGGCCAGGGGACGCATGCGGACCCTGCCACAGGAACCCTCATTGGACCTCCTCCTGGGGCCACTAAACGTGTGAGCGGTGCGCCGAGGTCGGTTGGGGGACGCATGCGGACCCTGCCACGGGAACCCTCGGTGGAGCTCCCAACGGGGCCACTAAACGTGTGAGCGGTGCGTCGGGATGGGCTGGGGGACGCATGCGGACCCTGCCACGGGAGCCCCCGATGGAGCTCTCTGGGGGACCGCGGAACGTGCAAGAGGTGTGCCGACACGGGCATGCGAGGGGCAGAGGCAGGGACGGGAGGTGGGAGGTAGCAAGCAGGAAGGAGGGAAGAAGACATGTGGCGCTGTCTCTTCAAGACGAGGATTAAGTCGGGCCTGTCCCCCTACAAGGGGATTTTCGATGAACATGATGGACCCACGAACCCGGAAAGGGATATAGACATGTGCAGCATGGTCACGTTTTCACGATATCCAACTGGGCGACACCTCACGAAACATCCCACGAGACACCCCGCGAAACATCCCAGGAGACACCTCACGAAACAACCCACGAGACACCTCACGAAACATTCCACGAGACACCCCACGAACAGGCAACCACTCAACCAGACACCCCACGAAACATTCCACGGGGGTGCGACTGGGTGTGGTCGTGCTGGGGTGTGGTCGTGCTGGGTATGGGGTGGTCGTGCTGGGGTGTGGGTGGGGTGTGGTCGTGCTGGGGGGTGGTCGTGCTGGGGCGTGGTCGTGCTGGGGCGTGGTCGTGCTGGGGCGTGGTCGTGCTGGGGTGTGGTCGTGCTGTGGTGAGTCGTGCGGCTGGGGTGGGTCGTGCTGGTCGTGCTGGGTGGTCGTGCTGGGGTGCGTCGTGCTGGTCGTGCTCGTGCTGGGGTGTGGTCGTGCTGGGGTGTGGTCGTGCTGGGGTGTGGTCGTGCTTGGGTGGGGTCGTGCTGGGGTGGGGTCGTGCTGGGGTGTGGTCGTGCTGGGGTGTGGTCGTGCTGGGGTGTGGTCGTGCTGGGGCGTGGTCGTGCTGGGGTGGGGTCGTGCTGGGGTGGGGTCGTGCTGGGGTGTGGTCGTGCTGGGGTGGTCCGCACCCTGTGATTTATCGATCGGGTCGTGCTGGGGTGTGGTCGTGCTGGGGTGTGGTCGTGCTGGGGTGTGGTCGTGCTGGGGTGTGGTCGTGCGTGCTGGGGCGTGGTCGTGCTGGGGCGTGGTCGTGCTGGGGTGTGGTCGTGCTGGGATGTGGTCGTGCTGAGGTGGCCCGCACCCTGTGATTTATCGATCGGGATTTCAAAAACAAGCGTTTCGCCTGAGACATCCTCAAATTTTAATCCGCCGCCTCCTTCGACCTCAATATTTATCAGGGAAAGAATCCGCCGGCCTCCTGCAAGTTGGGCACGGGGGGATATGTTTACATAGAAAAAGAGAACCCTGGGCCCACGCCCTTTCCGGGAAAAACAAACATGATCGACCCACGAACCCGGAAAGGAATATAGAAATGTAAGGCATGGCAACGTTTGAAAGACACCTGATTGGGCGACGGGCAAATGCAATGCTTAATGTATCGATTTTGATGTACCGTGCCGAGAGCTGTGCTGTGCTGCGCTGTGCTGAACTGCGATGTGCCATGCCGCGATTGTGCTCTATAGCGTTGTGGATCGAGTCCTCCTTTGCATCCGAATCCTGACCGAACTGATCTGGATCTTAAGCTCGAGCTGCCTCAGCACATAGTAGCTGCCTCGGAGCTAACTGACAGGGGAACATGCCAGGAGGACGCGCCGCGGAACGTCCCAAGGGACGCGCCAGGCGACGTGCCAAGGGACGTGCCACGAAGACGCACCGCGGGACGTGCCGAGGGGACGCGCTACGGAACGTGCCAATGGACGTGCCAATGGACGTGCCAGGAGACGCGCCGCGCGACGTGCCAGGGGGACTCGCCACGGGACGCGCCACGGAACGTGCCGAAGTTGCAATGCTGAGTGTATCGATCTTGATGTACCGTGCCGTGGGCTGTGCTGTGCTGCGCTGTGCTGAACTGCGACGTGCCATGCCGCGATTGTGCTCTATAGCGTTGTGGATCGAGTCCTCCTTTGCACACGAGTCCTGACCGAACCGACCTAGATCTTAAGCTCGAGCGGCCTCAGCACATAGTAGCTGCCCCAGAGCTAATGGACAGGGGGACATGCCAGGAGGACGCGCCGCGGAACGTCCCAAGGGACGCGCCAGGCGACGTGCCAAGGGACGTGCCATGGGCACGCACCGCGGGACGTGCCAAGGGGACGCGCTACGGAACGAGCCAATGGACGTGCACCGCGCGACGTGCCAGGGGGACTCGCCACGGGACGCTCCGCGGAACGTGCCAGGCAACGTGCCAGGCTGCAATGCTAAGGGTATCGATATTGATGTACCGTGCCGAGGGCTGTGCTGTGCCTGGGCGACCTGGACACGTGAAAACACGAGTTTCGCTCAAGACGTTCTCAGCACATCCTCATGCTAGACATCCGCCTGGACAACCTGGACACGCGCAAACAAGCGTCTCGATCGAGACTTCCTCGACACCGCCTCATGCTAGACATCCGCCTGGGCAACTTGGACACGTGAAAACAAGCCTCTGGTTCGAGACATCCTCAACAAATCCTCATGCTAGACACCGGTCTGGGCAACCTGGAGGCGTGAAACTAAGCGTCTCGCTCGAAACATCCTCAAAACCTGGGCACGCGAAAACAAGCATTTCACCTGAGAGATCCTCTGAATTGAGGTCCCCAGGAGAGCACAATATATAATACAAAACAAGCGTTCCGCTCGAGACATCCTCAACAAATTCTGAAAATCAAGCGTTTCGTTCGAGACATCCTCAAATTTTAATTCGCCGGCCTCCTTTGACCTCGATATTTATCAAGGAAAAAATTCGCCGGCCTCCTTCAAGTTGGGCACGGGGGGATATGTTTACATAGAAAAAGAGAACCCTGGGCCCAAGCCCTTTCCGGGAAAAATACCACCACAAATAGTCAACAAATAGTCCAAAAATAGTCTGGGGACTATGTTTTTAATACTTTTTAGCCTTTTGGGGGTATGTTTGGGGTATGTTTAATTTGTCTTCGAAAATCCCCCTGTAGGGGGACAGGCCCGACCTAAGACGAGGACCCAGCATCACGGGATGGTTGGGGAAAGCAGCGGTTCGACTTCCTTCTCAGCGTGGATACGCCTGGGGGGGCGAACAGACAGACGTCTCTCTGTCCTCGCCACGCTGCAGCGCCTGGGGGGCACCAAATGCGACCAGCCAACTCTGCTCGTCACGTGGCAGTGCTGGGGGCGGCAGCATACCATTCCACTCTTGCTCGCCAAATGGCGACGCCTTGGTGGCGAGCAAACATACGATTCTCCACTTCCGTGGCCAGTTTGGCTCAAGCTTCTGCAGTTGGTTGCCACTTGGAAAAAGATAGCGACACCCAGGCTCCGAAAGCTGGCTGTTCGCAAAGCCTTCAGGATGCATGGAGCCCCGCCGGTCGCAGGCGTTGTGGGAGAAATTCGGCGGCCTGGAGCCTGCAGTTCGATCATGTGCTCGGCAATGGAGCGGTCGTTCTGATTGACGTGGAGAGGATGGTGGGGAGACCGGGTTTTGGCGGCGTCCTCAAGCCGCGGTGGCCTACTTCACAATGCTGTCACAGTGCTGTCAAGGACGCCGCGGTGGCCTATTTCACCCGTGCGAACTGGCTGCACATCGCGTGCATGTCACATTGCTGGCTGCAGGCGAAAAACCTAGAGCCACGTGGCCATGTTCGGGGCATCCTGGGCCAAACCCTGCGGCTTCCGTCGACCGACAACTACACTACGAGACATTCGTGGGCCGCCGGGCCGTATTCGTGGATTTGTGGCTGTTACCGTCAAAACTGTGCGGACCGCGAGAGCGTCCCCCAGCAGCATATCTACCAGCGGCTCGAAGGCTCCGTAGCAGTCCCCCAGCCCACATTTCGGCGCACTCCTCACGCGTTTCGTGGCCCCCCATCCGCATGTCATGTGCCCCGTCCTTCCCACGGCGCGCTGCCCACGAGGAGGGGGGCATAGGCTTCGCGATTCGTAGCTGCACATGGTCGGGTCCTTCGGCAGGCTAGTTGTCTCGCCAACCACGCACTGCCGCGCGTCGGGCAGCGTGGCATGAGATGCTTCCCATCCAACGGCGCTGCCACATGACGAGCGCAGTGGAATGGTCTTCTGTTCTCCCCCCCCGGCGCTGCCACGTGGCGAAGCGGCGAGCAGAAAGGAATGCATGTATGCATATATATATATATATACACATATCTGTACATATATATATATAAATATGTATATATATGTACAGGTATCTCGTCGGCCCCGAAGCGTTGCCACGTGACGAGTAATAGTTGCTTCCGTCACTCCGTCGCCACGTGACGTGCAACAGAACCAACAGTGCGTGCCGGCGCAATGAAAGAAACAACGGGCAACTGGGACGATCGCCTGCAGCAGCTCGCAGACGCACTCGATCATGTGCTCCTCGATGGGGGCGTCCTTGATCCCAATTAAATCATGCACCACTTGCCCGATCACCTGGCATGGGGAGGTGGAAGGGGAGGAGGAGGATAGCGGAGGACAGATGAGCAGGAGGAGTAACACAAGATAAAAGAGAGGTCCCCTGCGAAGGTGCTAGTCTCGTCCAGGAGCCTCTTGGGCCACGGCGGAGAATGAGAAGGATGAGGGGGGGAGAAATGAGAAGGAATACGTGAGAGAATGGTATGGGGAAAGTGCAGGAAGAGGGAGAGGAGGAGGAGCAGGGCATGGAAGGTGCCGAAGGAGGAAGACGGAGAAGGAACATGAGGAACAGGAGCACGAGGATCAGGGGACGTGGAGGAGGCAAAAGGAAAGCCAAGGGGAAGAGGGGAATGAGGAAGAGAAGGAAGAGACGAGAAGAAAAAAGAGAGGCCATGAACCACCTGCCCGATCACCCGGACAGGCAGGAGCCCGCGCCAGCTCCGCTTCGGCAGCGCAGCATGCGAGCGCCCCTTCGCCCACCTCCTGCTCGAGCAGGGGATCGGCTACGGAATTGATGTACCCCACAATTGATGTCCTCGTCGAGTCATACGTAAAATGCTCGTAGATCTACGAACCGTCTACGCATGTCTCATCGATTCACCGAACAAAACAATTGTGGGGTAGATCAATTCTGTGGTCGATCCCCTACTCGACCTGTCCCTTTCTTTCATTTCTTTCGCTAAGCCTAGCACACGAACAGTGCTGGCCGATTGAGCCTGTCACGAATGAAATGCACAGCAGCGTGAGCAATGGAATGGAGATCAGACGAAGGCAAAACTGTCTAAGTCATACATCTGGCGGCTGGTGGCTCGTGGCTTTGGCCAGGGTCCTCTCACTGCTTCTACCGCTTCCCCATCCCTCTCCCTTTCCCCAGGCTCCTGGCGGCTCCGACACAGCGCACCTCAGTTGCTGCCGCCGCCTTCAGCTTCCAGGAGCCACTTCCTGGCCCTCCCCGACCCTCCAAACGTGTCGAGATATCTTGGCGGCGCGCACAAGGGGGTGGGGGGAGGGGGGAGGGCTTCTTAGAAGCAGGCTGCTTCTTAGAAGGGCGCCTCACATGTCCCATAAAACCCCCCTCCCCCCCCCCCCTCTGCGCGTGGCTGATACCTCCTCCGCCTCCTCCTCCTCCTCCTCCTCCTCCTCCTCCTCCTTCCAGCCTCCTCCTCCTCCTCCTCCTCGATCCTCCCCCCGACCCTCCAAACGTGTCGAGACATCAGGACCCGGCCGCGGGGAAAGGGGTCGAGAGGCCCAGGTGCTCGCGCCTCGAAGAGAACACTGTCGTCGGAGGTGTGGGGTCCTCCTCCTCGTCGAGCTCCGCCCGCCCTCCGGCGCTGGCTCGTGCAAGTCCTCCTTTCGGTTAAGCCGGGCCTGTCCCCCCACAGGGGGATTTTCGACGACAAATAAAAAAATACCCCAAAAAGAATCCAAAGTAGTCCGAAAATAGTTCGGGGTCTATTTTTTGAGTATTTTTTGACGTTTTTGGAACATTTTTGGGGCATTTTTCATTTTTCGTCGAAAATCCCCCTGTAGGGGGACACGCCCGACATAATCCTTCGGTGGCAACGGTAAGGGCGAATGCGTGTTCGCCCGGGAGACTTGTCGAAGACATAGATCATCGGCGCCCCTGAATAAATGCATTGCTCTCCCCTGGGCTAGTCGCCCCACTCGTCGCCTCTGACCCCTGCCTCCTTCGACCTTCTGGACCGGATCCGGCGCCCGACCGACGCTCGACACCTCCTCGTCCACCGAGCTGTGGGCTGGGGGCGGCGTCTTGGAGGCCTCTTGGAGGCCGTCTTGGAGGCCTCTCGGACGGTGCGGCGCCAACTCTGGCCAATCCTTACCTAACAACGAAGACTGGTAGGTTTCTGGCGGGGTCAAAGAGGGCATCCTGATTCCCCAGGGGGCTCTGGGCAGGCTCCGGGGGATGCCGGGGAAAACCGGGGACTCTCCACTTTGATTGCCAGGAGCAGCATTCTGACTGCCCGGAGCCAACAGAACACCACTCCCATCCTACCTTTTGAATGCCCGGAGCCAACTGTAGGCCACTTCGTGTTCTTCGTGTTCCCAGAACACCTTTCCCAGGCCACATCTTGAATGCACGGAGCCAACTGTAGGCCACTTCGTGTTCTTCGAGTTCCCAGAACACCATTCCCAGGCCACATTTTGAATGCCCAGAGCCAACTGTAGGCCACTTCGTGTTCTTCGTGTTCCCAGAACACCATTCCTGTACCATATTTTGATTGCCCAGAGCCAACTGTGGGCCACTTCGTCATCTTCGTGTTCCCAGAACACTAGTCCTGTGCCATAGTTTGAATGCCCGAGCTGAGGCAGGCTGAGGCCGAGGCAGGTTGAGGCTGAGGCTGAGGCACGCCGAGGCAGGCTGAGGCTGAGGCTGAGGCAGGCTGAGGCTGCGGCAGGCTGAGGCTGAGGCTGACGCAGGCTGGGGCCGAGGCAGGCTGAGGCTGAGGCTGAGGCTGAGGCTGAGGCTGAGGCTGACTGAGGCAGGCTGAGGCTGAGGCTGAGGCTGAGGCAGGCTGCTGAGGCAGGGACTGAGGCCGAGGCAGGTTGCTGAGGCTGAGACTGGGCTGAGGCTGAGGCCGAGGCAGGCCGAAGCTGAGACAAGGCAGGCTGAGGCTGAGGCCGAGGAGGCTGAGGCAGAGGCTGAGGCTGAGGCTGAGGCTGAGGCTGAGGCTGAGGCTGAGGCTGGCTGAGGCAGGCTGAGGCTGAGGCTGAGGCTGCAGGCTGAGGCTGAGGCAGGCTGAGGCTGAGGCCGAGGCAGGCAGCTGAGGCTGAGGCTGAGGCTGAGGCTGAGGCTGAGGCTGACGCAGGCTGAGGCCGAGGCAGGCTGAGGCTGAGGCTGAGGAAGGCTGAGGCTGAGGCCGAGGCAGGCTGAGGCTGAGGCTGAGGCAAGCCGAGGCAGGCTGAGGCTGAGGCTGAAACTGAGGCAGGCTGAGGCATCCGTAGGAATCCATAGGAATCCGTAGGAATCCTTAGGAATCCTTAGGAATCTGTAGGCATCCTTAGAAATCCGTAGGCATGGTTAAGCATCCTTAGGAATCCTTAGCCCTTAGGAACCCTTAGGATTCCTCAGGAATCCTTAGGAGTCCCTAGGAATCTCTAGGAATCAGGATTCCTAAGGATTCCTAAGGTTTCCTAAGGATCCCTATGGATTCCTAAGGATGCCTAAGGATGCCTTAGGAATCCCCAGGAATCCTTCGGATTACATTGGATCATAAGGCCGTTGCCACTGCGACTGTCATTGCGAATGCGACTGCGACTGCGAGAACAGCTGAATTCTACAACTGGATTATCACCTGAATCTTAAGGGGAATGCTTCCAGATATGTTTATACACATCGCTGTTAGGTTGCTTTGTCGGGATATGTTTTCCCACCCCTCCTCGGTTGGCAATCGTTTTGACTGGAGCACTGTGGTCGCGTCCCTCTTCCTCCCGCCTCCTCCTGCCCGCTCTTCGCCGACGATGGGGGGACCTCGCCGTCCCTGGGGGCTGCGATCCGCGACACTGTCGCCAGTTTCGAGGGCTGCTGGTGGGTCCAGCGGAGTGAGGCACCGCGGGGATGTAAGGTAGACCTCGCCGTCACTGGGGGCCTGCGATCTGCGACGCTGTCGCCGCTTTCGAAAGCTGTTGGTGGGTCCTGCGGACTGGGGCACCGCGGGGATCTGAGCGAGACCTCGCCGCGTTCCTGGGGGGCTGCGATCTGCGACACTGTCGCCACTTTCGAGGGCTGCTGGTGGGTCCAGCGGACTGAGGCACCGCGGGGATCTGAGCCTGACCTCGCCGTTCCTGGGGGGGCTGCGATCTGAGAAACTGTTGAGGTAGACCTCGCCGTCCCTGGGGGCTGCGATCTGCGACACCGTCGCCACTTTCGAGGGCTGCTGGTGGGTCCAGCGGAGTGAGGCACTGCGAGGATCTGGGGTGGACCTCGCCGTCCCTTGGGGGCTGCGATCTGCGACGCTGTCGCCACTTTCGAGGGCCGCGGGGATCTGAGGTAGACCTCGCTGTCCCTGGGGGGCTGCGATCTGAGAAACTGTCGCCACTTTCGAGGGCTGCTGGTGGGTCCAGCGGAGTGAGGCACCGTGGAGATCTGAGCGAGACCTCGCCGTCCCTGGGGGCTGCGATCTGCGACACTGTCGCCACTTTCGAGGGCTGCTGGTGGGTCCTGCGGAGTGAGGCATCACGGGGATCTGAGGTAGACCTCGCCGTCCCTTGGGGGGCTGCGATCTGCGATCTGCGACGCTGTCGCAACTTTCGAGGGCTGCTGGTGGGTCCAGCGGAGTGAGGCACCGCGGGGATCTGAGCCTGACCTCGCCGTCCATGGGGGCTGCGATCTGAGAAACTGTCGCCACTTTCGAGGGCTGCTGGTGGGTCCAGCGGAGTGAGGCACCGCGGGGATCTGGGGTAGACCTCGCCGTCCCTGGGGGGCTGTGATCTGCGACACTGTCGCCACTTTCGAGGGCTGCTGGTGGGTCCAGCGGAGTGAGGCACCGCGGGGATCTGGGGTAGACCTCGCCGTCCCTGGGGGGCTGCGATCTGCGACGCTGTCGCCACTTTCGAAGGCTGCTGGTGGGTCCAGCGGAGTGAGGCACCGCGGGGATCTGAAGTAGACCTCGCCGTTCCTGGTGGGTCCTGCGATCTGCGACACTGTCGCCACTTTCGAGGGCTGCTGGTGGGTCCAGCGGACTGAGGCACCGCGGGGATCTGAGCGAAACCTCGCTGTCTTGGGGGGCTGCGATCTGCGACGCTGTCGCCGCTTTCGAGGGCTGCTGGTGGGTCCTGCGGACTGAGGCACCGCGGGGATCTGAGCGAGACCTCGCCGTCCCTTGGGGGCTGCGATCTGCGACACTGTCGCCACGTTCGAGGGCTGCTGGTGGGTCCAGCGGACTGAGGCACCGCGGGGATGTGAAATAGACCTCGCCGTCCCTGGGGGGTTGCGGACTGAGGCACCGGGGGGATCTGAACCTGACCTCGCCGTCACTGGGGGGCTGCGATCTGCGACACTGTCGCCAGTTTCGAGGGCTGCTGGTGGGTCCTGCGGAGTGAGGCACCGCGGGGGCCTGAGCGAGACCTCGCCGTCCTTGGGGGGCTGCGATCTGCGACACTGTCGCCACTTTCGTGGGCTGCTGTTGGGTCCAGCCGAGTGAGGCACCGCGGGGACCTGCTTGAGACCTCGCCGTCCCTGGGGGGGCTGCGTTAGTAACCACTACGACGCCCTTACATCTTGATCGGGGGCCTGCGAGCCTTCCGATTGCTGCTCGCAAGACCACAGGCATCCATGTCACGTCATCGCCCCCGTTGTAGCAATCCTGATGTACTTGTGCCCCGCACTGCGCAAGGGTTGGGTACGTCGCCAGGGCGATGTGTGTGGGGTGGCCAGAAAACTCTCGGGGAACCGCCGCCAGCAGGGGGCCAGGATGCGAGTCCCAAGATGAGCACCTGCTGCTCTGGACGGTCTCCCCGAGCACGTGAGCCGCAGCGACGAAAACTGCATGCCCAGAGTCCGTCTGTCCGTCAGCCAACTCTGGTCAATTTTGGGCCGTCATAGGATTTAGGAGAACATGATGGACCCACGAACCCGGAAAGGGATATAGACATGTGCAGCATGGTCACGTTTTCACGATATCCAACTGGGCGACACCTCACGAAACATCCCACGAGACACCCCGAACATCCCAGGAGACACCTCACGAAACAACCCACGATACACCTCACGAAACATTCCACGAGACACCCCGTGAAACAGTCCACGAGACACCCCACGAACAGGCAACCACTCAACCAGACACCCCACGAAACATTCCACGGGGGTGCGACTGGGTGTGGTCGTGCTGGGGTGTGGTCGTGCTGGAGTATGGTCGTGTTGGGGTGTGGTCGTGCTGGGGTGTGGTCGTGCTGGGGGGTGGTCGTGCTGGGGGGTGGTCGTGCTAGGGGGGTGGTCGTGCTGGGGGTGGTCGTGCTGGGGCGTGGTCGTGCTGGGGCGTGGTCGTGCTGGGGCGTGGTCGTGCTGGGCGTGGTCGTGCTGGGGTGTGGTCGTGCTGGGGGTGTGGTCGTGCTGGGGTGTGGTCGTGCTGGGGGGTGGTCGTGCTGTGGTGGGGTCGTGCTGGGGTGGGGTCGTGCTGGGGTGTGGTCGTGCTGGGGTGTGGTCGTGCTGGGGTGTGGTCGTGCTAGGGTGGGGTCGTGCTGGGGTGGGGTCGTGCTGGGGTGTGGTCGTGCTGGGGTGTGGTCGTGCTGGGGTGTGGTCGTGCTGGGGCGTGGTCGTGCTGGGGTGGGGTCGTGCTTCGCTCGAGACATCCTCAACAAATTATGAAAAACAAGCGTTTCGCTCGAGACATCCTGTCAAAATCCCAAGAAATCCAAATACCCGCGCGCGGGACGCGGCACGCGCGAGACATCCTTGGAATTCCTGCGCGAGGGGCGATTTTCCGTGTCGCGGTCGGCTCTGCAAAACCAGCGTGTCGCTCGAGACATCCTCAACAAATTCTGAAACCAAGCGTTTCGCTCGAGACATCCCCAACTCTGCAAAACCAGCGTCTCGCTCGAGACATCCTCAACAAATTCTGAAAAACAAGCGTTTCGCTCGAGACATCCTCAAAAAGAATTTCGCCGGCCTCCTTCGACCTCGATATTTTTCAGGGAAAAATTTCGCCGGCCTCCTTCAAGTTGGGCACCGGGGACATGTTTACATAGAAAAAGAGAACCCTGGGCCCGCGCCCTTTCCGGGAAAAACATATAAACATAAACGTTTGGCGCTCCGCGTGGATTTCTTGGATTCGCGCTGGACCCCCCTCCCTGGCGCACGGAGTGCGCCAGAGGCGGCGCCGCCGGGGGGGCCCAGGCGCGGACCCAAGAAATCCGCGCGGAGCGCAACAGCTTGTATTTATGGCGTTCTTTCTTCCTCGAGGGCCGGTTCGGTGGCCTCGAAGCGCGTTCTCGAGGAATCCAGGGTCGTCTTCGGGCGATCTCGGAGGGAATCCTATGGAATCCGAGGGGTCCGATGGGAATCTCCGGGAATCCGGTGGGACTCCTCGGACATCCGATAGGAATCCTATCGGAACCCGATGGAATCCTATGGGAACCTTTTGTTTTTATGGTCCCAACGCGCAGCCCGCCCGATCCGCCGCCCTTCCAGAGGGCTATCTTCCCGAAGCCACACGACGAACCCTTGGGAATCCTTGAGAACCCTTGGGAATCCTGTGGGAATTCCGTGGGGATCCTGTGGGAAGCCCACGGGTCGTCTCCACGCGACCTCAGAGGGCCGCTGGCGCGCCGGCAGGGCCCCCGGGCAGCCCGGCCCACACACTGTTGTGGTCGGGGAGGTCGGCCCAGGAGCCCCCGGTTGGCGGCGCGCACAAGGGAGTGGAGGGAGGGGGGAGGGCTTCCTAGAAGGAGTCTGCTTCTTGGAAGGCGCCGGCCTTCTAAGAAAGCAGGGGTGCTTCTAAGAAGCACTCCCCCGTCCCCCCACCCCCCTCTGCGCGTGGCTGGCCCGGGCCCGCTTCCCCGTTGTGCAGTCTGGGCCAAGCGAACATCCCTCGAGAACAGGTGACCCTCCGTCATACCTCGGTCCGACTGTAGCATTAAGTCGGGCCTGTCCCCCTACAGGGGGATTTTCGACGAAAAATAAAAAATACCCCAAAAATAATCAAACATGATGGACCCACGAACCCGGAAAGGGATATAGACATGTGGAGCATGGACACGTTTTCATGATACCCAACTGGGCAACACCTCACGAAACATCCCACGAGACACCTCACGAAACAGCCCACGAGACACCTCACGAAACATTCCACGAGACACCTCACGAAACATTTCACGAGACACCCCGCGAAACATTCCACGAGACACCCCACGAAACATTCCACGACGACAGGCAACCACTCAACCAAGGCGGTGTGGTCGTGCTGGGGAGTGGTCGTGCTGGGGTGTGGTCGTGCTGGGGGGTGGTCGTGCTGGGGGGTGGTCGTGCTGGGGGGGTGGTCGTGCGTGGTCGTGCTGGGGCGTGGTCGTGCTGGGGCGGGTGGGGGGCGTGGTCGTGCTGGGGGTGGTCGTGCTGGGGCGTGGTCGTGCTGGGGCGTGGTCGTGCTGGGGCGTGGTCGTGCTGGGGCGGGGTCGTGCTGGGGCGTGGTCGTGCTGGGGTGTGGTCGTGCTGTGGTAAGGTCGTGCTGGGGTGCGGTCGTGCTGGGGTGTGGTCTTGCTGGGGTGGGGTCGTGCTGGGGTGTGATCGTGCTGGGGTGGGGACGTGCTGGGGTGTGGTCGTGCTGGGGTGTGGTCGTGCTAGGGTGGGGTCGTGCTGGGGTGGGGTCGTGCTGGGGAGTGGTCGTGCTGGGGGGTGGTCGTGCTGGGGTGTGGTCGTGCTGGGGCGTGGTCGTGCTGGGGTGGGGTCGTGCTGGGGTGGGGTCGTGCTGGGGTGGGTTCGTGCTGGGGTGCTCCGCACCCTGTGATTTATCGATCGGGTCGTGCTGGGGTGTGGTCGTGCTGGGGTGTGGTCGTGCTGGGGTGTGGTCGTGCTGGGGTGTGGTCGGGCTGGGGAGTGGTCGTGCTGGGGTGTGGTCGTGCTGGGGTGTGGTCGTGCTGGGGGGTGGTCGTGCTGGGGGGGTGGTCGTGCTGGGGGGTGGTCGTGCTGGGCGTGGTCGTCGTGCTGGGGCGTGGCGTGCTGGGGGCTGTGGTCGTGCTGGGGCGTGGTCGTGCGTGGTGAGGGGGGGTCGTGCGGGCTGGGGTGTGAGCGTGCTGGGTTCGTGCTGGGTGTGGCTTGCTGGGGTAGGGTCGTGCTGGGGTCGGGTCGTGCTGGGGTGTGGTCGTGCTGGGGTATGGTCGTGCTGGGGTGGGGTCGTGCTGGGGTGGGGTCGTGCTGGGGTCTGGTCGTGCTGGGGTGTGGTCGTGCTGGGGTATGGTCGTGCTAGGGTGGGGTCGTGCATTTCGCTCGAGACATCCTGCAAAATTCCAGGAAATCGTACAAAAACAAACAAATTAGTCGAAACATCATCGAAATTCCTTCGCGCGGGGCGCTTTTCCGCGTCGCGGTCGGCTCTGCAAAACAAGCGTTTCGCGCGAGACATCCTCGGCAAACTCTGCGGAGCAAGCGTTTCGCTCGAGACATCCTCAACACACGAAAAAGTGGCCCGCACCCTGTGATTTATCGATCGGGATTTCAAAAACAAGCGGTTCGCTCGAGACATCCTCAAATTTTAATTCGCCGGCCTCCTTCGACCTCGATATTTATCAGGGAAAAAATTCGCCGGCCTCCTTCAAGTTGGCACCGGGGGACAGGTTTACCCACTAAAAGAGAACCCTGGGCCCGCGCCCTTTCCGGGAAAAATAATCCCCAAATAGTCTGGGGACTATTTTGGGGGTATCTTTTTTTGGGGGGGGGCATTTTTGGGGCATTTTCTATGTTTCGTCGAAAATCCCCCTGTAGGGGGACACGCCCGGCATAACTGCAGCAAGGAGAGGAGCCCAGAGGCCCATCGCGTTGAGGAAAACAAGACGGAGGTGTTTTGGCAAATTTCGGCCCCTGGATGCCCTGGCCGGGCCTCGGGACCGTCATAGAACTAGGGCTCCCAACTTCGCGCTTCGCGCTCCGCGAAGCGCGAAGCGCGAATAACTTCGCGCCCTCGCGCCGCCCCCCCAAAGGGAGAAAAGGAGGACGAGGAGGAGGGGGGAGAAGGAACGAGGACCGCGAAGCGCGAATAACTTCGCGCCCTCGTGGGAGCCCTTGTAGAACGACTCAGGATGAAAAACCGGCCCTGGGGAATGGGTCGAGACTTCCGGGGACCGCGCACTGAAACATGATGGACCCACGAACCCGGAAAGGGATAAAGACATGTGCAGCATGGTCACGTTTTCACGATACCCAACTGGGCGACATCTCACGAAACATTCCACGAGACACCCCGCGAAACATCCCACGAGACACCTCACGAAACATTCCACGAGACACCTCACGAAACATTCCACGAGACACCCTTTGAAACATTCCACGAGACACCCCACGAACAGGCAACCACTCACCCAGACACGCCACGAAACATTCCACGGGGGTGCGACTGGGTGTGGTCGTGCTGGGGTGTGGTAGTGCTGGGGTGTGGTCGTGCTGGGGAGTGGTCGTGCTGGGGTGTGGTCGTGCTGGGGGGTGGTCGTGCTGGGGGGTGGTCGTGCTGGGGGGGTGGTCGTGCTGGGGGGTGGTCGTGCTGGGGGGGTGGTCGTGCTGGGGCGTGGTCGTGCCACCCCGCGAAACATCCCACGAGACACCTCACGAAACATTCCACGAGACACCTCACGAAACATTCAACGAGACACCCTTTGAAACATTCCACGAGACACCCCACGAACAGGCAACCACTCAACCAGACACGCCACGAAACATTCCACGGGGGTGCGACTGGGTGTGGTCGTGCTGGGGTGTTGTCGTGCTGGGGTGTGGTCGTGCTGGGGAGTGGTCGTGCTGGGGTGTGGTCGTGCTGGGGTGTGGTCGTGCTGGGGGGTGGTCGTGCTGGGGGGGTGGTCGGGCTGGGGGGTGGTCGTGCTGGGGCGTGGTCGTGCTGGGGCGTGGTCGTGCTGGGGCGTGGTC
>CAUYUJ010006859.1:36215-50657 GCA_963575745.1 Prorocentrum cordatum
AACAAGCGTTTCGCTCGAGACATCCTCAACTTTTAATTCGCCGGCCTCCTTCGACCTCGATATTTATCAGGGAAAAAATTCGCCGGCCTCCTTCAAGTTGGCACCGGGGGACAGGTTTACCCACTAAAAGAGAACCCTGGGCCCGCGCCCTTTCCGGGAAAAATAATCCCCAAATAGTCTGGGGACTATTTTGGGGGTATCTTTTTTTGGGGGGGGGCATTTTTGGGGCATTTTCTATGTTTCGTCGAAAATCCCCCTGTAGGGGGACACGCCCGGCATAACTGCAGCAAGGAGAGGAGCCCAGAGGCCCATCGCGTTGAGGAAAACAAGACGGAGGTGTTTTGGCAAATTTCGGCCCCTGGATGCCCTGGCCGGGCCTCGGGACCGTCATAGAACTAGGGCTCCCAACTTCGCGCTTCGCGCTCCGCGAAGCGCGAAGCGCGAATAACTTCGCGCCCTCGCGCCGCCCCCCCAAAGGGAGAAAAGGAGGACGAGGAGGAGGGGGGAGAAGGAACGAGGACCGCGAAGCGCGAATAACTTCGCGCCCTCGTGGGAGCCCTTGTAGAACGACTCAGGATGAAAAACCGGCCCTGGGGAATGGGTCGAGACTTCCGGGGACCGCGCACTGAAACATGATGGACCCACGAACCCGGAAAGGGATAAAGACATGTGCAGCATGGTCACGTTTTCACGATACCCAACTGGGCGACATCTCACGAAACATCCCACGAGACACCCCGCGAAACATCCCACGAGACACCTCACGAAACATTCAACGAGACACCTCACGAAACATTCCACGAGACACGCCTTTGAAACAAGTTCCCCACGAGACACCCCACGAACAGGCAACCACTCAACCGACACGCACAGCTGTGCCACGCGTTCGGGCTTCGCAGTGTGGCCGTGCTGGGGGATGGTCGTGCTGGGGAGTGGTCGTGCTGGTGTGTGGTCGTGCTGGGGGGTGGTCGTGCTGGGGGGTGGTCGTGCTGGGGGGGTGGTCGTGCTGGGGTGTGGTCGTGCTGGGGCGTGGTCGTGCTGGGGCGTGGTCGTGCTGGGGCGTGGTCGTGTGCCACCGCCATGCGAAACATCCACGAGACACGTCACGAAATCATTCCACGAGACACCTCACGAAAACATTCCACGAGAACACCCTTTGAACAGATCCACGAGAACACCCACGAACAAAAACCACTTCAACCAGACACTGCCACCTAAACTTCCCGGGGTGGCGACTGGTTGGTCGTGCTGTGGGTTGTTCGTTGCTGGGGGATGGTCGTGCTGGGGAGTGGTCGTGCTGGTGTGTGGTCGTGCTGGGGGGTGGTCGTGCTGGGGGGTGGTCGTGCTGGGGGGGTGGTCGTGCTGGGGTGTGGTCGTGCTGGGGCGTGGTCGTGCTGGGGCGTGGTCGTGCTGGGGCGTGGTCGTGCTGGGGTGTGGTCGTGCTGTGGTGCGGTCGTGCTGGGGTGTGGTCGTGCTGGGGTGTGGTCTTGCTGGGGTAGGGTCGTGCTGGGGTCGGGTCGTGCTGGGGTGTGGTCGTGCTGGGGTATGGTCGTGCTGGGGTGGGGTCGTGCTTGGGTGGGGTCGTGCTGGGGTCTGGTCGTGCTGGGGTGTGGTCGTGCTGGGGTATGGTCGTGCTAGGGTGGGGTCGTGCATTTCGCTCGAGACATCCTGCCAAAATTCCAGGAAATCGTACAAAAACAAACGAATTAGTTCGAAACAATTAATCATCGAAATTCCTTCGCGCGGGCGCTTTTTTTTTCCGCTTCGCGTGTCCGGGGTCGCTCTGCAAAACAGCGTTTCGCCTGAGACTCCTCGCCAACTCTGCGGAGCAAGCGGTTTCGCTCGAGACATCCTCAACACACGAAAAGAAGATGGGCCGCACCCTGTATTATCGATCGGGATTTTCAAAAACAAGCGTTTTCGCTCGAGAAAACATCCTCAAATTTTAATTCGCCGCCTCGGCCGCCTCCTTCGACCTCGATATTTATCAGGGAAAAAATTCGCCGGCCTCCTTCAAGTTGGCACCGGGGGACAGGTTTACCCACTAAAAGAGAACCCTGGGCCCCAGCCCTTTCCGGGAAAAATCACGACGTCGGATCTTTGGGAGGCGGGAGGGGCATCGAAGGGGAGGGAGCAGCGTGGGGATGGGGCGCGGAGGGAGGCGGGACGGAGGAGGGGCGCGACGTCCTCTGGCCAAGCCAGGGCTTGGAGGCGGCCCCGGGGGTCTGAACTGGCTGGGACCCCCGAGAATCGGTCAGGAGGGATGATGGGCCTGTCTTCCACCACCGCCACCAGAAGTTGGAGGGGGTAGGAGGATGAGGACGTGGAGGAGGAGGAGGAGGAGGAGGAGGAGGAGGAGGAGGAGGAGGAGGAGGAGGAGGACCCCTTCTCCCTCCAACTTACGGTGGTGGTGGAAAACAAACCCATCAAGGGAGGGATGGAACCAAATCCGCTCAAAGCGGGCCTTGGGACCACAGGTACATCTGGCGCAGTTTTTCACCCCGGATCCGTTCCTCACCATCAAGGAGCCTGCAAGCGGCCCCCCCGAGGCGGAAACAACAACATGATGGACCCACGAACCCGGAAAGGGATATAGACATGTGGAGCATGGGCACGTTTTCACGATACCCAACGGGGCAACACCTCACGAAACATCCCACGAGACACCTCACGAAACATCCCACGAGACACCTCACGAAACATTCCGCGAGACACCTCACGAAACATTCCAGTAGACACCCCGCGAAACATTCCACGAGACACCCCACGAAACATTCCACGACGACAGGCAACCACTCAACCAAGGCGGTGTGGTCGTGCTGGGGAGTGGTCGTGCTGGGGTGTGGTCGTGCTGGGGGGTGGTCGTGCTGGGGCGTGGTCGTTCTGGGGGGGTGGTCGTGCTGGGGGGTGGTTGTGCTGGGGCGTGGTCGTGCTGGGGCGTGGTCGTGCTGGGGCGTGGTCGTGCTGGGGTATGGTCGTGCTGTGGTGAGGTCGTGCTGGGGTGTGGTCGTGCTGGGGTGTGGTCTTGCTAGGGTGTGGTCGTGCTGGGGTGTGGTCGTGCTGGGGTGTGGTCGTGCTGGGGTGTGGTCGTGCGGGGGGGTGGTCGTGCTGGGGGGTGGTCGTGCTGGTATGTGGTCGTGGCTGGGAGTGGTCGTGCTGGGTGTGTGGGCCGTGCTGGGGCGTGGTCGTGCTGGTGTGGTGGTCGTGCTGGGGGGTGGTCGTGCTGGGGTGTGGTCGTGCTGCGGCGTGGTCGTGCTGGGGCGTGGTCGTGCTGGGGCGTGGTCGTGCTGGGGTGTGGTCGTGCTGTGGTGAGGTCGTGCTGGGGTGTGGTCGTGCTGGGGTGTGGTCTTGCTGGGGTAGGGTCGTGCTGGGGTCGGGTCGTGCTGGGGTGTGGTCGTGCTGGGGTATTGTCGTGCTGGGGTGGGGTCGTGCTGGGGTGGGGTCGTGCTGGGGTCTGGTCGTGCTGGGGTGTGGTCGTGCTGGGGCGTGGTCGTGCGGTGGGGTCGTGCATTTCGCTCGAGACATATCCTCACCATTTTTCTGAAAAAACATAGCGTTTCCGCCTTCGAGACATCCTCAATTTTCAATTCGCCGGCTCGTTTATTATCATGGGAAAAAATTCGCCGGCAATTCGCCGGCACGTTATTTATCAGGGAAAAAATTCGCCGGCCTCCTTCAAGCAGGCACCGGGGGACAGGTTTACCTAGTACAAAGAGAACCCTGGGCTCTTGCCCTTTCCGGGAAAAAAACAAACATGATGGACCCACGAACCCGGAAAGGGATATAGACATGTGCAGCATGGTCACGTTTTCACGATATCCAACTGGGCGACACCTCACGAAACATCCCACTAGACACCCCGCGAAACATCCCAGGAGACACCTCACGAAACAACCCACGAGACACCTCACGAAACATTCCACGAGACACCCCGTGAAACATTCCACGAGACACCCCACGAACAGGCAACCACTCAACCAGACACCCCACGAAACATTCCACGGGGGTGCGACTGGGTGTGGTCGTGCTGGGTGTGGTCGTGCTGGAGTATGGTCGTGGTGGGGTGTGGTCGTGCTGGGGTGTGGTCGTGCTGGGGGGTGGTCGTGCTGGGGCGTGGTCGTGCTGGGGCGTGGTCGTGCTGGGGCGTGGTCGTGCTGGGGTGTGGTCGTGCTGTGGTGAGGTCGTGCTGGGGTGTGGTCGTGCTGGGTGATGGTCTTGCTGGGGTGTGGTCGTGCTGGGGTGGGTGTGGTCGTGCTGGGGTTTGGTCGTGCTGGGGTTTGGTCGTGCTGGGGTGGGGTCGTGCTGGGGTGTGGTCGTGCTGGGGTGTGGTCGTGCTGGGGTGTGGTCGTGCTGGGGTGTGGTCGTGCTGGGGCGTGGTCGTGCTGGGGCGTGGTCGTGCTGGAATGTGGTCGTGTTGGGATGTGGTCCCCCGTGCTAGGTGGGTGTCCGTGCTGGGGTGTGGGTTCGTGCTTGGGGTGGGTGGTCTGTTGCTTTGGGTGTTGTCGATGCTGGGGTGTGGTCGTGCTGGGGTATGGTCGTGCTGGGGTGGGGTCGTGCTGGGGTGGGGTCGTGCTGGGGTCTGGTCGTGCGGGGGTGTGGTCGTGCTGGGGTATGGTCGTGCTAGGGTGGGGTCGTGCATTTCGCTCGAGACATCCTGCCAAAATTCCAGGAAATCGCACAAAAACAAACGAATTAGTCGAGACATCCTCGGAATTCCTTCGCGAGGAGCGCTTTTCCGTGTCGCGGTCGGCTCTGCAAAACCAGCGTTATTCGTTTTGTTCGCTCGACTGACTGCATTGAATGTCCTCAACAAAATTCTGAAACCATCCGTTTTCGCTCGAAACAGTCCCCCAAACTCATGCAAAACCAGCGGCACGCTCGCTTCGATACACATCCTGCACAAATTGTGAAAACAAGCGTTTTCGCTTTCCGAGACAATCCTAAATTTTTCAATTCGCCGCCGGCCATCCTTCGACCTCGATTATTATTTATCAGGGAAAAAATTTCGCCGGCCTCCTTCAAGTTGGCACGGAATTTGCGAGAACCGGGGGGACAGGTTACCCACTAAAAGAGAACCTGGGCCCGCGCCCTTTCCTGGAACACAAACGAATTAGTCGAGACATCATCGAAATTCCTTCTCGCGGGGCGCTTTTCCGCGTCGCGGTCGGCTCTGCAAAACAAGCGTTTCGCTCGAGACATCCTCGGCAAACTCTGCGGAGCAAGCGTTTCGCTCGAGACATCCTCAACACACAAAAAAGTGGCCCGCACCCTGTGATTTATCGATCGGGATTTCAAAAACAAGCGTTTCGCTCGAGACAGCTCCCTCCAAATTTAAATTCGCCCACGGGCTCGTTATTTATCATGGAAAAAATTCGCCGGCATTTCGCCGGCTCGTTATTTACCAGGGAAAAAATTCGCCGGCAATTCGCCGGCTCGTTATTTATCAGGGAAAAAATTCGCCGGCCTCCTTCAAGCAGGCACCGGGGGACTAGTTTACCTAGTAAAAAGAGAACCCTGGGCCGGAGCCCTTTCCGGGAAAAACTCGAACCTGTCCGCCCCTCCCCGCTGGCCGGAACCAGTGCTGGGCGACCTCAGAGGCCCCGAGACGCCCCAAGACACTCCCAGCACTGCCTCCAACCAAGGAAAACAGATGGCGTTGGCCTCTCTGGGCCCTCCTGCATGGCCTTCTTGGGACCCGCTTGGGCCGTCTTGAGACCATGCTGGGTCGTCTTGGCGACTTCTTTCCGTCCTCGTGGGCCAGTCGTGGAATTCGCCCACTGAGGTCCAGAAGAGGGCCCTCCATTCCCCTGGTACCAGGGAGGGAGGACGTTCGGGGGAGTGTTCCAGCCCGGGGCCCTAGCCCCCAGTACCCCAGCATGTGTACACACACATATAATATATATATATATATAATATAAAAAAAAAAAAAAAAAATATATATATATATATATATATATATATATGCATAGACATCGGGAAGCGAGCTCTGTACACCGACGCTTTGTCCGACCCTACGCTAGAATTCGCACGGAACGCGGATCCTGGTGTATACGGGATCCTGGTATACATGTTTCGTTGCCTCCCTAGGAAAACGGGAGAGAAGTATACACTGCACCACTCCGACGTCGTCCCCGACCCTCAGAAAAGTCCTGGGATTGAAACAAAACCGGCCACTGGAAGTGTATATGTTCCAGATTCCGAATACACATACACACAGATGTGTATATATATACACATACATACAACAAATCGTTGAGCGAGCAGCGCGGAACAGACAGGTCTGGCTGCCGTCCACGAGGGGGGGCCTTCACGGCGAGTAGCTGGCGGAGGAAGAGGTTGCCGATGAACTTCATGTTGGCAAGCACCTTCGCCTGAGGAGGAGCGGGCGGGACCGCAAGAGGGGGCTCCCGTTCACGTTATCCCTGACTCTGCTGTTCCTCCTTCCTCCTCCCCCCTTGGTCATCTGTGGCGTCGTGGGTTCCCACACCCCACCTGTCGGGAAGCCGGAATGATTCCTCACAAGGAGTGGGGCGGCATGACGAATGGAACAAGGATGGGCGAGGGGGATGATGAGGGAGAGGGTGGTGGTGATTTGAATGAGGAGGGAGGGGGTGGGGGGGAGGACGAGGGATGAGGGGGAGCGATACGAAAGCCTGGGGCAGAACGTTGTTCGCAGTCAGATCGACCAGCGCCTCGGGGCCTCCTCCCGAGCTCTCACGCGCCCCGCAACCGATGGCTGTCGATCAGTTGCCCTGCGGCGGTGGCCGCAGAGGCAGGAGGGGCCCAGAACACCGTCTTGGGAGAGGGTCGAGCAGGTGCGACACCATCGTCACCGTCAGCAGCCTTTCTGTTTCGACGGCGGTGGCCTCCTCACAGACTCTTCAAGGCACTCTGAAGCGAGAGTAGCAGGGCCCGATCACATCTGGGCAAGCATGTAGCACTTGCGGCTGCTGTGAACCCCGCATCTGGTGCCGCCGAATGATCGGTTTACAAAATCCCACCAGGCCTCTGGGCGTGAGTGGTGTGGTTTTTGTGTCTATCTTTCCGTCTCCCCTTCGGGGAAGGGTTTATCACTGATCCCTATTAAATATGCACACCCTCCTCCAGGCGACCGGGAGCCAACCATGAACAATGAGGACACCATGCTCTCCCCCCCCCTCCATCCCTGTCAACATGATGGACCCACGAACCCGGAAAGGGATATAGACATGTGGAGCATGGGCACGTTTTCACGATACCCAACGGGGCAACACCTCACGAAACATCCCACGAGACACCTCACGAAACATCCCACGAAACACCTCACGAAACATTCCGCGAGACACCTCACGAAACATTCCAGGAGAACACCCCACGAATACATCCACGACGACAGGGCAACCACTCAACCAGGCGGTGTGGTCGTGCTGGGGAGTGGCGAGTTTCTGGGTGTGGTCGTGCTGGGGGGTTGTCGTGCTAGGGGTGGTCGTGCTGGGGGTGTGGTCGTGCTGGGGTGTGGTCGTGCTGGGGCGTGGTCGTGCTGGGGCGTGGTCGTGCTGGGGCGTGGTCGTGCTGGGGTGTGGTCGTTCTGTGGTGAGGTCGTGCTGGGGTGTGGTCGTGCTGGGGTGTGGTCTTGCTAGGGTGTGGTCGTGCTGGGGTGTGGTCGTGCTGGGGTGTGGTCGTGCTGAGGTGTGTTCGTGCTGGGGTGTGGTCGTGCTGGGGCGTGGTCGTGCTGGGCGTGGTCGTGCTGATGTGTGGTCATGCTGTGGTGAGGTCGTGCTGGGGTGTGGTCGTGCTGGGGTGTGGTCTTGCTGGGGTAGGGTCGTGCTGGGGCGTGGTCGTGCTGGGGCGTGGTCGTGCTGGGGCGTGGTCGTGCTGGGGTGTGGTCGTGCTGTGGTGAGGTCGTGCTGGGGTGTGGTCGTGCTGGGGTGTGGTGAAGTCGGGATTTCAAAAACAAGCGTTTCGCTCGAGACATCCTCAAATTTTAATTCGCCGGCCTCAAAAACAAGCGTTTCGCTCGAGACATCCTCAAATTTTAATTCGCCGGCTCGTTATTTATCATGGAAAAAATTCGCCGGCAATTCGCCGGCTCGTTATTTATCAGGGAAAAAATTCGCCGGCAATTCGCCGGCTCGTTATTTATCAGGGAAAAAATTCGCCGGCCTCCTTCAAGCAGGCACCGGGGGACTAGTTTACCTAGTACAAAGAGAACCCTGGGCTCTTGCCCTTTCCGGGAAAAACAATACAACACGCACTCTGCTTCCACATTAGGAGCATGCGCGGCCAACCCGATGCGCCCCCCCCACGATCCCTGTCAACAAATAGAATGTACATGTACACGTTGGGGCACAGTCTTGAATCATGTGTGTGAGGCCCGCGAGCACTTTGTAGTTTTTGACAGGGACGGCGGGGGTGTCAGCAGAACGACTGCTGTGCGCAGGGCTACCATCCCTGACAAAGAACAATACAACATGCACCTCGCGGCTAAATCTGGATAGCGCGCCCGCCCAGCGATCACTGTCAAGTGGTTTTGACAGGGACGGCGGGGCTGGTGGCGTATGGCCTGCTGTGTGCAGGCGCACCTGACACACTCTGCACGTGCCCCGAACGTGGCGCACATGGCGCGGCAGGAGTATGCGGCACACCTGGCGCACGCGGAGCACGTGGCGCATCTGGCGCACCAGGCGTGCCTGGCACGCTCGGGCCCCAGGGTGCCTGGCGCGCGTGGCGCGCCTGGCACGCGTGGCGCACCTCGCCCCAGGGTCGCGCACATGGGGTCGGTTTTGGTTCCCAATAGCTGCCCATCCAAAAACGAGCGCTGAACATGCTCAGGCTCGGGTGTTACTTATGTGTTGGGAAGATGGGTGGGAGTGAACTGGACGGCTTGTTATCTAGGAGGGTGTCTCGATCATTATTCCTTATTAGTATACAGCCAGGAACAATGCGGGCACCCCCCCACCATCCCTAGTAAAAACAATACAAAACACACTCTGCCTCCAGATTCGGAGCATGCGCAGCCAACCCGATGCGGCCTCCCCCACCATCCCTGTCAACAAACAATACAGAATACACTTGGTGGCGGCGGCGGCGGCTGCCGCGGGGGCAGCGGTTGCGGTTGCTGCGGCGGTGGCGGCGGAGGTGGCGGCGGGGGCGGCGGCGGCGGCGGCGGCGGCAGCGGTGGCGGCAGCGGCTGCGGCGGCAGCGTCTGCGGCGGCAGCGGCTGCGGCGGCGGCGGTTCGGCAGCGGGGGCGGCGGCGGCGGCGGCGAGCGGCGCGGCGGCGGCGGCGGCGGACAGCGGCGGCGGCGCGGCGGCGCGGCGGCGGCGGCGGGCGGCGGCGGCGGCGGCGGAAGCTGCGGCGGCGGCGGCGGCGGATTGGCTCCCAGCAGCTGCCCATCTAAAGACGACTGCTGAATATGCTGAGGCTCGGGCCTGGCTCGGGCGCTAGAGCGCGTTTCTTTATGTTCGGCGATGACGGGCGTTATGGGGGGGGGGCGAGGGGGTATGACGTAACGCCCCCCCCGCGGCGTGGCTCCGGCACCGCAGCCGCGCCCGCGCGCGCGACGCGACGAGCGACGAGCGACGAGCGACGACGACGACGACGACGACGACGACGACGACGACGACCACGACGACGACGACGACGGTCACGACGACGACGACGACGTCGACGACGCGAGCAGCATGTAGGTGGCGATATGACCCATTGCGCCTGTGTATACCACAACGCTCGCGTGCACCACGGCGCGCGTGTATACCACAGCGCCTGCGTACACCGCAACAACCGTTGTGCAACGCAGCGCCTGTGTACACAACAGTGCACAGCGCCGGCGTACAATTGCACACCGCAGCTACCGTGTGCAACGCAGCGCCTGTGTACACCGCAATTCTTGCGTGCACCGCAACGCCTGCGCACGCCACAGCGCGCGTCTACACCACAGCAGCCGCGTGCAACGCAGCGCTGGTGTACACCACAACGCCTGCGTGCATAGGACAAGTAGAAGGAACACGTACGTGAGGATCTGCTGCGGACAACTAGACGCCACGCCAGGAAAATGCTAATAATCGAATGCGACGTTATTCCCTCCTCCCTCCTCCTCCTCCACCTCCACCTCCTCTTCCTCCTCCTCCTCCTCCTCCTCCTCCTCCTCCTCCTCCTCCTCCTCCTCTTCCCCCTCCTCCTTTTCTCCTCCTCCTTACCACCTGTCGTGCGGGTTGGCGCTACAGCGCACGTGCGCATGTCAGCGCGCACCGCAGCATGGTCTATTGAATCGGTCCACTTAGTTCTCGGACGGCCAATTTAGCTGGAACTTCCTGGACGCAAAGGGAGGAGTTAGGGCGATGCGTGCGGACTCGGGAGGACACGTAGATTCCAGCGGCGCTCCGCTGTCCATAACTATTAGTTAATATTGTTTACTGTGGAATCCACAAGCGCTCCATTTTGTCATAAAGATTCGTTCTCACATCCTATATACAAGGCAGTGCTTACTACATGGTTTTTTTTCTGATTAAAAATGAGATTGTTTAGTGCATGACTGATTTATGAATAAATGCATGCACGCACCCACCGTTGCTTTTAATACTAAATCCCTGCATTTTTAATACATGATCCGCACGCGGAGCAGATATTAAAAACGGCACTGTGCAACAATGGTGCTGTGTTGCACACGGTTGCTGTGGTGCACACAGGCGCCGTGGTGTACACAGGCATTGCAATGCACGCAAACATTGTGGTGTATACTGGTGCTGTGTTGCACACGGCTGACGTGGCGAACGCAAGCGCTGTGGTGTGCACAAGAGCTGTTGTGCCCGCAGGCGCGGTGGCACAAACTGACGCTGTGTTGCACGCAACTGCTGTGGTGCACATAAACGGTGGTGTACACAGGCGCCGTGGTGCACGCAAGCACTATGGTGTACACAGGCATTGTGGTGCGAATCGCCACCTACATGCTGGCGCTACCCGTCCTTCGTCTTTCCTAGACATTCCCAAACGCCGCCGGCGCGAAACGTGACGTCATCGACCCCCTCTCCGTCCCCCCCCTAGACGATTGCCGTCATCGGCCCGGAATAAACATGATGGACCCACGAACCCGGAAAGGGATATAGACATGCGCAGCATGGTCACGTTTTCACGATACCCAACGGGGCAACATCTCACAAAACATCCCACGAGACACCTCACGAAACATCCCACGAGACACCTCACGAAACATTCCGCGAGACACCTCACGAAACATTCCAGGAGACACCCCGCGAAACAGTCCACTAGACACCCGCACGAAACATTTCCGAGACACCCCGCGAAACATTCCACGAGACACCCCCACGAAACATTCCAATTAAACGAGACCCCAAACGAAACATTCCACGAGACACCCCACGAAACATTCCACGGGGGTGCGACTGGGGTGGTCCGTGCTGAGGGTGTGGTCCGTGCTGGGGTGTGGTCGTGCGGGGGGGTGTCGTGCTGGGGGGTGGTCTGCTGGGGCTGATCGTGCTGTGGCATGGTTCGTGCGGGGGGGGTGGTCGTGCGGGGGGGTGGTTGTGCTGGGGCGTGGTCGTGCTGGGGCGTGGTCGTGCTGGGGCGTGGTCGTGCTGGGGTGTGGTCGTGCTGTGGTGAGGTCGTGCTGGGGTGTGGTCGTGCTGGGGTGTGGTCTTGCTGGGGTGGGGTCGTGCTGGGGTGGGGTCCTGCTGGGGTGTGGTCGTGCTGGGGTGTGGTCGTGCTGGGGTGGGGTCGTGCTTGGGTGGGGTCGTGCTGGGGTGTGGTCGTTCTGGGGTGGTCCGCACCCTGTGATTTATCGATCGGGTCGTGCTGGGGTGTGGTCGTGCTGGTGCTGGGGTGTGGTCGTGCTGGGGTGCGGTCGTGCTGGGGTGTGGTCGTGCTGGGGTGTGGTCGTGCTGGGGTGTGGTCGTGCTGGGGCGTGGTCGTGCTGGGCGTGGTCGTGCTGGGGTGTGGTCATGCTGGGGGTGTGGTCGTGCTGAGGTGTGGTCGTGCTGGGGTGTGGTCTTGCTGGGGTGGGGCGTGCTGGGTGGGGTTCGTGCTGGGGTGGTCCTGCTGGGGTGTGGTCGTGCTGGGGTGTGGTCGTGCTGGGGTGGGGTCGTGCTGGGGTGTGGTCGTGCTGGGTGTGGTCGTTCTGGGGTGTGATCGTGCTGGGGTGTGTCGGTGCTATGGTGGGTCGTGCTGGGTGGTCGTGCTGGGGTGTGGTCGTGCTGGGGGGTGTCGTGCTGGGGTGTGGTCGTTGCTGGGGGGGTGGTCGTGCTGGGGAGTGGTCGTGCTGGTGGGGTGGTCGTGCTGGGTAGTGGTCCTGCTGATTCAGGTCCCCAGGAGAGGACATCTAACACAAACAAGCGTTTCGCTCGGACATCCTCACCATTTCTGAAAACAAGCGTTTCGCTCAGACTCCTCAAATTTAATTTCGCCGGCTCGTTATTTACATGGAAAAATTCGCCCGGCAATATTCGCCGGCTCGTTATTTACCAGGGAAAAAATTCGCCGGCAATTCGCCGGCTCGTTATTTATCAGGGAAAAAATTCGCCGGCCTCCTTCAAGCAGGCACCGGGGGACAGGTTTACCTAGTACAAAGAGAACCCTGGGCTCTTGCCCTTTCCGGGAAAAACAGGCTTCAGCCGCGTCCGCGCGCACGACGACTATGAGCGACGAGCGACAAGCCACGAGCGACGACGACGACGACGACGCCGACGACGACGACGACGACGACGACAACGACGACGACTGCGGACCAGACTCCGATGCGGATTCCTACGCTCCTCCTCCCCCCCATCCTCCTCCTTGCCCACCTCCTCCTCCTCCTCCTCCTTCTCTTCCTCCTCCTCCTCCTCCTCCTCTTTCTCTTCCTCCTCCACCTCATCCTCCTCCTTGTCATCCTCCTCCGTGTCCTCCTCTTATTCGTATTACATGCTTATGGTTATTATTGGGATTAGTCCTCTCAATATTACTCATTTTTTGTTATTGTTCTTAGTAGGTTCGTATTCGTATTCGCCGTCCTCTTAGTATTATTGTTTTGTTTCGTACTCTACTCAGTCTTCTTATTACGTATTCGTATTAGTAGCATTAGCCTTCTTCGTCGATTTATTATTTGTATCACTCGTACTATTATTATGACTATGACTCGTCTTATTATTATTCAGCTTCGTCTTCCTCTTCTTAATCGTGTTCGTATTAGTATTATTCTTTCCTCCCTGCTCCTCCTCCTCCGCCTCCGCCTTCGCTTTCTCCTCCTCCTCCTCCAACTCCCTCGTCCTCCTCCTCCTCCTCCTCATCCTCCTCCCCTGCCGGTGGTGCTGCCGCTCGTCTTTCGCCCGAACGGGCACCGGGCGCGCCCGCGCGCGCTCGTGCCTTCTTCTTTCCGACGTCAATGCGGAGGTCGTCGGCGGAATACATCGCCTTCTCCTGCCAATCGGCGGCGAGCGAGGAGGAGGAGGAGGAGGAGGCGGAGGAGGAGGAGGAGGAGAGGGAGGGAGAAGGAGGACGGACGAGGGTGAGGAGAGCCAGGAGGAGGAGGGCCAGGAGGAGGAGGAGGAGGAGGAGGAAGAGGGCCAGGAGGAGGAGAAGGAGGAGGAGGAGGAGAAGGAGGAGGAAGAGGAAGAGGAGACGGAGAAGGCCTTCTCGGAAGGTCGAGGGGCTTCTCAAAAGCCCTCGACGCCTTCTGAGAGGGCCCCTGCGTCGTCGGGGCAGGCTCAGAGCACCTCTCAGAAGGCGCGAGGGCTTCCGAGGAGTCCCGCCGCCCTCTGAGAAGGCCTTCTCCTTCCCGCTTCCCCGCCTCCTCCTCCTCCTCCTCCTCCTCCTCCTCCTCCTCCTCCTCGCCGAGCCAGCGGTCGTCGCTCCGACCAGCCGCGCCCCCGCACGAGACGAGTAGACAGTGCGGGTTCCGCCACTCGCAGGGCAGACAATCACAGATGGCAGGGACCCACTTCGGAGGCGCGCACACGTGGATTAGCGATCCATGGATTTGGCGCGCCTCCCCCAAAGTGCGGCCGGTGCCGCATCGCTCGGCGGCGGGAATCTGCGATTTCCCATGGGACCCGTCGCTGATCCATGCCCCTTTGACCCACGTCTGCGACCGCCTGACCATTGCATCGAGGCAAGCAGGCCCCGTCGCATCGAGGCGAACATTGTCTCGTCTTGCGTTTGCGAGCCGGCAGCTTGCGAGCAATGGAACGCGCTCGGTGAGGCCAGACGGCGGCAGGATGGAGATCCGCCGGCCCCCGCCCGCTCGGGGGCGACACAAGGCATGTGGGGCACTGGGCTGCCCCCTCCTCCCCCCTTCCCTCTCCCCCGGGGCCCAGAATGCCGCTCGAGGGCCCTCTCCCCCTTCTCCTCCTCCTCCTCCTCATCCTCCTCCCTCTTCCTTTCCTCCTCCTCCTCCTCCTCCTCCTCCTCCTCCTCCTCCTCCTCCTCCTCCTCCTCCTCCTCCTCCGCTCGCCAGCGCTTCTCCCGGGGCTGC
>CAUYUJ010006860.1:0-17500 GCA_963575745.1 Prorocentrum cordatum
TACTACTACTACTACTACTACTACTACTACTACTACTACTACTAGTACTAGTACTACTACTACTACGACTACTACTACTACGACTACTACTACTTTTTCTACTACTACTTCTACTTCTACTACTACTACTACTACTACTACTGCTACTACTACTACTACTACTACTACTACTACTACTACTACTACTACTACCGCTACGCATAAGTTTCGCGCCCCTCCCACCCCTCCTGGGATTCCCCGCCCAAGCGAGGAGGGTATCGCAATACAGTGTTATTTCAGCTTTCGCGCCCCTCTCACCCCTCCTGGGAGGCCCCGCCAGAGCAAGGAGGGCATCGCAATACCACCATATTCCACAGGTTTCGCGCCCCTCCCACCCCTCCATGGGAGGCCCCGCCAGAGCGAGGAGGGCATCCCAGTACTTCAGTGTCTAACTACTGTTGCGCCCCGCTGCTCCAGCTCACCCTACAACATCTTTATGCGGGGGACTCCGATCAAGAAATTCCACGGAAAGGCCCGAATATGAGACTACGCTTAAAAGTGGAGACCTTGCTGAAAAAATATAATGCAACTCGGCTCAAAGTCCGTCCCCGGGCACCTCCGGGGGTCCATCCGACGCAATTTTGCACCCAGGTCCGTTTGTGAGGGGCCCCCGGGCCCCGAAAACGGCCCCCGGGGACCGAAAGCGGCGAAAAACCGAAAACGATCGGAATGTATATAGGAGGGGGAAAAGGAGGAGGGGGATCACGGGCGAGCCCAGTGCTGACCCCGCGGAGGATTTGCAGGAGGAGGCGGGGGAGGAGGAAGGAAAAACGGGTGAAACTGCGCGCCCCTCGCTCGCCACGCGCGTCGTGGCCCCGTCGGTAGGACGAGGAGGATTGCCATATTTTCCAGCAGACAAGTGCACGCGCGGTGCGCAGTGGCAACGTGCGAGCGAAACTCGTCCTTCTCCCTGGCGGTCAGGGGGCGAGCGGGCCGGCGGTTCGCCGGCTGGCCGCGAGCGGCACGGTCTCGTCGGCGATTCCCTGCAGGGGCGGCCGCCTGAGACTTCCTCACAATTTAGCCAGGACCCCGCTCCCGCCCGAGACTTCCTCGCGTTTTATTCAGGAGTCGCGCTCTCGCTTGGGACTTCCTTATAATTTATTCTCCCGGCGCTCTGCAGTCGCGCTCTCGCTGGAGATTTGCCTGCAATTTACTGCTGAATAGCGCCCTTGCGTTTGAACTTCTTGCAATTTACCCAAGCGCCGCGCTCCCGACACCCAGGCACCCAGGAGTCGCGCTCACGCTTAGGACTCCCTGACAGATTAGGACTGTTGTTGAACTCTCACGACTGAAGAACAATTATTGTTGATCCCCCCTCCTGTGACAATTGTGCTTCTTCAATTGAAGTGCTTCCCCAGGGATCGCATCCGGTTTTTCTTAGCAGGGAAAATTACGGGGTTCAAACTGAGCTCCTGGCCCCTTGGTTTACAGCAGCAGCAGCGGCCCCCGCTTGATACTTCCTCACAATTTAGCCACCCTCGCTCGAAATCGAGGGATATGGCTACGGATGGAAGGACGTCCATGTCTTGATCCCTCGACGGGGGGGCTCTTTCTGATTCGCCGCGCCCCGGAATGTGCGACTCGTGGTTATCTTCGCGCCATCTATAGCTCTCGCGCCGCCCCCCGCGGCGATGGGCGGTTGCTCCGGCACGGGCCATCATGGTGCGCGAATGCAAATTATCTTCGCGCCCCCGGGGGTGGCCTAGCATGGCGGCTTTGTGTCGTGGAGCCCTTTGACGTCCCCCCTCGGCTCTGGGCTCGCCCGTGCTGACCCCTCATCCCCCCTTCCTCTCCTCTACCCATCTCGGCGCACCCCTCGCGCGGTTCGTGGACCGAACCCCCCTGCGAGCTGACAAATACAAGTCTCAGCATCCACGTGCTTTCGGCATATCCCGCCACCACGCCCGGGTTGCGGGCATGAGGCCCGCGCGGTGTTCGCTGGGATCTCTTGGGTGGGGGGCTTCTCGGGCGCCTCTTGGAGGCAGTTTCGAAACCTCTTGGGGGCCGTTTTGGGGCCTCTTGGGGTCTCCTGTGGGCCTCTCGGGGGCCTCTCGGGGCCTCTGGGGTGCCTCTTGGGCGCCCCTTGGGGCATCTTGGGCGCCTCTTGGGGTATCCTGGGGCCGTCTTGGGGCGGAAGGCTCGGATTTTCGGTTCGGGCTCCCCCTCGTGGGCCCCTCTTGAGGCCGTCTTGGGGCCCTCTTGGGCCGTCCTGGCAGCTGGCGCGCTTGCGCTGGCATCATCAGCAGCAGCACCCTAATCCGAACAGAGCCCCTGAATTGAAGGGTATAAGTTTAAATTATTGCGAGTGGAGATGGCGGCGGTACTGATGATGGCGACGGTGGTGATGATGGTGGCGATGGACATCGCGATGATGGAGGTGGTGATTTTTTTTTGTTTTTGTCAAGCGCTGCTGCTGCTCCTGCGCCGCTTCTTGCGTGCACTACGTTGCCTGGCCTCCAAAAAAAGGCGGCGCTTGCCCCGATCGACGATTTTACCAGGCCGACGGATCGCTTTGGAAAACGCACGCAGGCCCAGCGGTTCGGCGGAGGAGAGAGCGCTCGCCGGGGGCCACGCTGCCAAATCAAATCCGTCTGTCCCGACCATCCTCTTCAGGAGTGGTGCTAGAACTGCCAACAACAGCGGCGGGGGATACGCGTTCCCCGCGCTGAACACTGCGAGCTTGGAATCGATCTGCAAAGCTGTGGAAGGCGGGAACCCTTGCAGAGCGCAGCGCTCTGGGCTGGTCAGTTTTCTAAACAATCGGCGGTTTTCATCGGGAATGTCGCTGACAACGTCTTCGACCGACAGGACCGCGAAATAAAAGGAACGGCAGGTCCACGTCGGGGAAACATCGACCGAGAGCGTGGTACTGAAGCCCATCCCTTCTGCCCGGTCAAAGGACACCACTGCCGTCGAGTCGCGGGGCGCGCGGCCCTCCTCGACCAGGCTGCGAATGCGATTCTCGTAAGCCTTCAGATTTCGCTGTTGCGCCTCCGTCAGGGGCGCGCGCGACATGCATGGCAAGCCGGAAGCTAGCGCTTCTGCTAGAAGGCGGGTGCAGAATGGCATCAGTGGCCGAGGAACGTCTCCGAGGTTTCTCCTTAGCCCCACCAGAAACTCCCTCACGCGGTTCTGAGGGCATAGATAGTCCACCAACTTCAATGTCTCAACGCGCCACGTGAACTCAGGCACGTGCTGCTCCAAGAGCCTGACATGCTGATCGATCGGCGCCTCCCGGCCGTCCGCCAGACAGTTTTAATCCCAGGCGCGTTCTCCACGATGGCGCATAGAAGCCCACAGCAGTGCACCATGTAGAAAACCCAATCGAGGATCCGATGGAATACCTGCGCGCGCATGTCCTCCTTGCCCATGCGCTTTCCTTGGGCTGACCAAGGTGGGCACGGGGGCCCAGCCGCCAGAACGTCCACCGGGCGCTCTAAGGAGCGCAAATCGACCTGCGTGACGTCGCCCACAGGACGGCCAAGATGTAGTCTTATGTCCGACGGGCCCATGCCGGCGCTGGCCAGATGGTTGCAAAGGTACGTATAGTATTTGCCTTCCACGTCGAAAACATTTATAGAGTCTGCCCCGACATTCAAAAATTGCAAAGCGTGAGAACACCCTAAGAGGCCAGCGCACGGGGACGCAACTCGCAAACGCCTTGGGAGAGATAGTTCCCCAGCGGATTGAAAGAAATCTGGCAGGCCAGGTGTTCTTCCAACTTCCGCGGTGAGATCCACGCCGCGGCCTTCGTCGGACACTTGAGCCCGCAAAACCGCGAACGGTGCATTGAGCCAGCGAAGATGGCCGATAGACGAGCGATAGACGAGCGATAGACGAGCGATAGACAAGCGATAGACGAGCGATAGACGACCGCCTTGTCCTATCGCTCGTCTATCGCTCGTCTATCGCTCGTCTATCGCTCGTCTATCGCTCATCTATCGCTCGTCTACGGGCATTCCTTGCGGCATCCAGGGCCCCCCCGGAGGGTTCCCCCGAAGGGCTTAGGGGGCCCCTCCTCCTCGACTTATTCGTTGATTTTTCGTGGAGGTTCGAGGTTCGAGGCTCGAGGGGGTCTCTCGTCGTTTTCGGCCCCTGGGGCCCGTTTTCGGGCCCCGGGGCCGCCAGAAACGAACCCAGGATGAAAAACTGACCCTGGGGAAGCTCCTCGGGTCCGCTACGGCCCGGGGGGAAACCGCCCAGGCCCCCCTCGTGGTCGCGGCTGGATCCGCCTCGAAATTCTTTGCCGAAAGTGGCCCGGTCGCCCCCCGAAGGTGGGGTGGGGCATCGAGGACGGAGGGCATGGGCTCGCATTTATCCGGCTGCGAATGTTTTGGGGGAGGCGCGCGGGGAGGAAATGCGAGGAGGAATAGGGGGGGGGGAGGCGCAGGATAATCTCATAAATTCGCATTTTCTTGCCGCGGCGAGCCGAAGACAAGTGCGACGACGGCGTTTAAATGCAGGAGGGATGGGGTTAGGTTGAGAGAGGATGATGAGGATTTTGCTTCGCTCCTGGCAACGCTGCTAAAACGCGAGCCCGCAGGTGGACAGCGTGCCCGTGGTGTCGAGCGACCGAAGGGAGGAGCCTAGGGGAAGATATTTGTAAGTAGGGATCATAGCTAAGCGCCCATCTCATCTTCATCATCCATCAAGGCGTCGAGTTTGCCGCAAATCGCCTTGCTCTTCTTGAGCGCCTCAGCCACGTGTTCGAGGAGGTCCTTGATGTCCTGCTTTGGGCCGCGCGTGGCTGCAATGAAATCTTTGAGCTTCTGGGCGTCCGCCTCCGAGTCCGCGAGGAGCTCATCGGCGGCCCCCATAGTCTTCTTCGGGATGCTGTCCGCGTTCTCTGGAGCCCGCGCCGTCGCGAGCTTCGTCGTGAGAGTCAGAACGGAGCTCTCCATTTTCTGCAGCCCCGACTCCAAGCGCTTGAAGACGGCGGGAGTAACCTGCGGGTGTGCCGGCTCGCTGCCGCCCTCGCCAGTCGGTTCGCCACCGCCCTCGCCGTTCTCGGTCGCCTTCTTTCTGTTGCCGGGCCCCTTCCTCTGTTGCTTGATTTTCACGTCCGTCTCGCAAGAGATCTTGCGCTTGGACTCCTTGCCGGTGGCCTCCTCCTTGCTCAGCTTCAAGAAGTGCGTTGGAACCCATACTTGTTCTTTGTTCCTGTGCTCGCAGTGGCTCTTGATCCCGTGCTCGAAGATGTGGGCCTTCGCGGCAGGGTCGCTCTTGGACTTCTCGTGGTCGTCCAACTTGTCGACGTCGACCATCTCGCCTTCAGGAGAGAAGTTGCGAAGGGCCCTCTGCGTTTTGTACTCCGTCACCGTCTCTTCGATGACTTTCGAAAGCTGGTCGTTGAACAAGCCCTTCGCGTCCGCGATGAGCTTGCCGCGCTGGTCGGGCGTCATTTTCTCGAATCCGTCGCCGAACTCCTCGTTGGATTTGCAGAGCGTGAGGACGCGGCCCCGCGCGTTGTGGCAGTCCGAGCACCTGTGCTGGGGTTTCACAGCCGGCTTGGTAGGGTCGTATTTCTTTAAGGTTTGGAACTTGTCCGTCTCGGGAATGGCCTCCTTGCGCGTCTGAAATTCTTCACGATCTGCTCGGCGGGCTGGACTGCAGACGACTCGTCGTTGAGTGCAACCTCCGGGGAAGGGGCCTGCTCGGCGGCGGCGGCGGACGCAGCCCCCTCCGGCCTGGCGGGGGCGCCCTCCTCGGCGAGACCTGCAACGGCGGCGGGGCGCTTCAGCGTCGCCATCGCGACTGCGGAGCGGTGTGCCGAAAGAAAGCGGGCGGCTTCTTTCTGTGCGCATGGCAATCTCCCCCTCTCTCCCTCGCACAACCTCGAACGCCCAAATGGCCGTGGATGAAGAGGGCGAGCGGGAGAGCAGGAGGGGGAGGACGAGGATCAATATTGGGGCGGGGAGGTTGATGGGGGAGGAAGGGGGGGGGGCGGAGCGAGAAAATCCCTCGGGTGACTTCATGGGTGTTTGGAAGGCCTTCCGCGCCGGGCTCGCCCGCGCCGGTCTCTCGCCAGGCTCGCTCGCGCGCGGCCCCATGGGGAGGGGGGCGCAGGAGGTGGAGGAGGCGGAAGAGTGCCGTCTTGGCGCTCTCTCGACCCAAGGCCGTCGATCCACCCCCCTCGGAGGTCCGCCCCCTCGACCTGTGTTGCGCGGATTTCGAAGCGGGCCCAGCCGCGACGACGAGGACGCCACGAGATGTCGAAAATATCGGCCCTCGAACCTTGATTCTCGACCCTCGCGGAGGTTCTTTAAGTCTCCCATGGGGGCTCATTGAGCCCCTTTCTCGGGGCTCCGTGGGCCCCCTCTTGGGGCCTCCATTTGATTGCGCAAGGCCGACCCGAGGCCTCCAAGGGGGCTCCAAGAGGCCCCCGAGAGGGCTCAGGAGTACGTTATAAAACAAGCTGTTGTTATAAGCTGTCCTGGGGCCCTCTCGGGCCCGTCTTGGGGCGCCTCTGGGCCCCTCCGAGGGCCCTGGGAAGGGTCCAAGAGGGCCCCTAGAGGGCTGGCTCCCAGAGGCCCCCAGAGGGGGCTCCAAGAGGAACCGAAGAGGGCACAGGAGTACGTTATAAAACAAGCTGTTTTTATAAGCTGTCCTGGGGCTCACTTGGGCCCGTTTTGGGGCCGTTTTGGGGCGCCTCTGGGCCCCTCCGAGGGCCCTGGGAAGGGTCCAAGAGGGCCCCTAGAGGGCTCCCAGAGGCCCCCAGAGGGGGCTCCAAGAGGAATCGAAGAGGGCACAGGAGTACGTTATAAAACCAGCTGTTTTTATAAGCTGCCCTGGGGCCCCTCCTGGGGTCCATCCGAAGCAGTTTTTCACCCCGGATCGATTTCCGACGCCCCCGGGGCCCGAAAGCGGCTTCCCGATGCCGAAAACGGAAAAAATCCCCAGGAACCTCGTGGCCGAAAAATGCACACGTCCGAACGAATGGCTTGGGAATCAGCCCGGGCGAGCCCAAAGCCGACGCCCCGAGGGGCAGGAGGGGGGAGTGAAGATAAAGGGAAAAGAGTTTTTTTACGCGCCTACAGCCCCCGGGAGAAATCCTGCAAGCGGAGCGGCGCGGCCGCGTCTACGACTGGCTGTGGGCCAGCGCCCTGGACCCAGCGCGCGAGCTGCGCCTCGAAATCGAGCGCTCGAGGCGCGCCCCGCGGGTCAGATGCGCCGCCGGCGCTGGCGCCCAACGGGGCCTCTGCGACGCCGGCGCCAAGGCGCGCGCGAAACCACGCCTGAGGGAAGGAGGGGGCGGAAGAGGAAGGCGACGAGGAATAGGAGGAGGTGGAGCAGGAACAAGCTTCGACGCCTCGTCGACCTCCGGCTCGGCCCCGGCCTCTCGGGGCGAACGAAAGGGGGGGGGTAGCAAAGGGGGGGTTAGCGAATCAGCTCGCGCAGCTGATTTTCCCGGCGCCTCCCGGCGCCGGAGGCGCCCACGCGTCGAGGAATGGGCCCCTCGGCGGGGCCGAAACCAGCTGCATGCAGCAGATTGCGTAACCCCCCCTTTCCCAACCCCTCCCTTTCGCCCGCCCCGGGCCTCGGCGGGCGGCTGCTCCGCGCGCTCCCATCGCGTGTCCGCGAGCGAGGAAGCGTACTCCATCCTGGTTGGGGCCGGCTGGGGGGCTGAGGTGGCCCAGCACTGGTTCGGGGAAGTTTTTCGCCCGTTTCGGCTCCCGGGGCCCGTTTTCGGGCCCCGGGGCCGTCAAAAACGGATCCGGGGTGAAAAGCTGCGTCGGATGGACCCCGGGAGAGGTCCGGGGGCCGATTTTGAGCGGATTTAGCCTTGATCCCCCCCTCTGTACCATTTTCGGGGTTCCCAACCAGTTCAGACCCCCCAGCCGCCTCCAACATCCTGGCGGGATCCTCCTCCTCCTCCCCCTCCTCCTCCCTCCTCCCCCCCCCTCTTCCTCAGGCGAGAAATAGGCAACATAAAAACACAATATGTTGCGCATATGAACTGCATATGACACCCGCCCTAATTTTTGCAAGGCGGCCACAAAGGCCCGAAGAAGCCTCCGATGATCCCCTGGAGGCGGGCCCGAACGGCTCACGCTCGCGCCAGGAGAGGGCATTTTGGCATTCCTGCCGATGAAGCCGAAGGGCGTGTCGGGAATGCCAGGAGAGGGGGGAGGGAGGAGGAGGGAGTGGGTGACGGAGGAGGGGGGAGAATCAACTAGGATGCAAAACCCAAGCAGGACAACGAAACCACGAATAACTGCTCGAATTTCCGCCCCGGCAGCTATCCTACTTAGTGGGATAGAGCATCTTTCTAACAGCCAATCGGCGCGCGCGGGACGAGGCAAACAGCGCGCGCTACAAAGCGCCGCTGTTTTTTAAGCCCAATCGCAAGGGTGGGGTCACATTTATGCGGGCGCGAATGCGCATTTCTCGCCCGAGGAGGATGAGGAGGAGGACGACGACGACGACGACGAGAAGGAGGATGAGGAGCACGGGGGGGTGGTTCGGATCGGACCGGATGCTCGCGGAATCCACAGTGCCCGTCATCGAGAAATTACAGCGCAAGCACACGGGAACCTGCAACTACTGCTAATCACGAGCTGGGTTGAGGACTCTTACGTTTCCCGCGGACCACGGGGATGAGGAGGAGGACAGGCGATAATCCAGAACCCCGCGGCAATTTTCGGTGTCGGGCGATCCACGACGCCCACTCGTCGTACTGATCGGCCTTCACGAGCTCGTCGAGGGCCTCTGCAGCGGCCGTCCGCTCGATGATCTCGAGCGACAGCCTGAGCCCGCCCCGCAATCGGTCCGCGGGGCCCTCGACGATCAGCTTCCTGACCGAGTCCCGGTCGCGCTTCCGAACCGGAGAGGGGGGCAAGGACGACAGGAGGGGCAGGGGAGGGGCGCGGCGCCCGCCGGAGGCAGGGTATTATTTTTTCGACCAGAGACGGCCCCAAGGGGGCCTCCCCGAAGCGTCAAGAATTAAGCGATGGATCAACAAAAAACTGAGCGACGGATCCCTGCGCGGACGCGTTTTCTTTTTTTTTGTTTTTGTTCGGAGGGTGCGGGGGGGGGGGGGGGGCCGGAAACAGGCCGCGGGCCCTGCGCTAGCCCACGCTCTCCCCCGGGCAGGGATTGAGGATTGAGGGCCCCGGGGGCGCGTCCGACCCGAACGCGCCTCAGGCGAAAAATACTTACCCTGGGGGGGGCCGCCGACCCCGACCTCCGACGTCTCGACAAAATCGAGACGAACGTTTTTAGCTGTTTGCGGCCGCCGGGGGCCCTCGACGGGCCCCAGGACCGTCAAAACAACACCTCGGAACGAAACGTCAGCCCTGGAGGAGTCGTCGGGACGTCCGTGGCCCGCGTCTCGAAAAAAAAAAAAAAAAAAAAAAAAAAAAAAAAAAAAAAAAAAAAAAAAAAAAAAAAAAAAAAAAAAAAAAAAAAAAACGACACATCGGAGGTCAGCGGAGGGGGGATTTTTAAACCTGAGCCAACGAGGAGGAGGAGAAGGAAGAGGAGGAGGAGGAGGATGGGGGCCGTCGGCCAGCACCCCGTCTCGTGCCAGATCGCGTCCTGGTCGGCCTTGCACAGAGTGCCGGCGCGCGCCGCGACGGGGCCCAGGCGGCACGTCGCCGCCATCCCCGCTGCACTGCTCGGGCCAGGCGGGGGAGGAGGCGGGGGCGGAGGAGGAGGCGGAGGAGGGCCTTCCCCAGGGGTATAGTTTTTTCCACACATCCTGAGTGGGGTTCTTGTTTTCCTAGGACACCATCTCCTTCTCCTCCTCCTCCTCCTCCTGCCTCCTCCCGCTCCTTCCACTGCCATTACCTCACTCACCGCCACCACCACCACCACCACCACCACTACTACTATTACTACTACTACTACTACTACTACTACTGCTTCTACTACTACTACTACTTCTTCTTCTTCTACTACTACTACTACTGCTACTACTGCTACTACTGCTGCTACTACTGCTACTACTACTACTACTACTACCACTACTACTACTACTACTACTACTACCACTACTACTACCACTACCACTAGTACTACGACTGCGACTACTACTACAACAACTACTACTGCTACTACTACTACTACTACGACTACTACTACTACTACTACTACTACTACTACTACCACTACCACTACCACTGAAACGACCACTACCACTACCACTACCGCTACCACTACCCTAACCACTACCACCCCACCACCACCACGACCACTACTCACTACCACTAAACACTACCACTACACTACCCCTACCACTACTACTACTACTACTACTACTACTACTACTACCACTACTACTACCACTACATACCACTACCACTACCTCACTAACCACTACCACCTACTCCTACTACCAACCACTACCACCTACTACCACTACTAGCTACTACGACTACTACTATTACCACTAGTACCACTATTGCTACTACCACTGCTGCTATTACTACTACTGGCTGCTACTACTACTACTACTACTACTACTACTACTGCTACTACTACTACTACTACTACTACTACTACTACTACTACTACTACTACTACTACTACTACTACTACTACTACTACTACTACTACTACTGGTGCTGCTACTACTACTACTACTACTACTACTACTACTACTACTACTACTACTACTACTACTACTACTACTACTACTACTACTACTACGACTACTAGTTCTACTACTACTACTACTACTACTACTACTACTACTACTACTACTACTACTACTACTACTACTACTACTACTACTACTACTACTACTACTACTACTACTACTACTACTACTACTACTACTACTACTACTACTACTACTACTACTACGACTACGACTACGACTACTACTACTACTACTACCACTACTACCACTACTACTACTACTACTACTACTACTACTACTACTACTACTACTACTACTACTCCTACTACTACTATTACTACTACTACTACTACTACTACTACTACTACTACTACTACTACTACTACTACTACTACTACTACTACTACTACTACTACTACTACTACTACTACTACTACTACTACTACTACTACTACTACTACTACTACTACTACTACTACTACTACTACTACTACTACTACTACTACTACTACTACTACTACTACTACTACTACTACTACTACTACTACTATTACTACTACTACTATTATTACGCCTCCCACCCCTCATGGGAAACCCCGCCAAAGCGAGCAGGATATCGCAATACCATATTATTTCAGGTTTCGTGCCCCTCCCACCCCTCCTGGGGGGCCCCGTCAGAGCGAGGAGGGTCTCGCAATGCCATGTTATTTCACAGGTTTCGCGCCCTTCCCATCCCCCCTGGGAAGCCCCGCCAGGGCGAGGAGGGTATCACAATACCGAATTATGTCACAGGTTTCGTGCCCCTCCCACCCTCCTGGGAAGCCCCGCCAGAACGAGACGGGTATCGCAATACCAAATATTATTTCACAGATTTCGTGCCCCTCCCACCCCTCCTGGCATCGCAATACCATATTATTTCAAAAAGTTTCGCGCCCCTCTCACCCCTCCTGGGAGGCCCCGCCAAAGCGAGGAGGGTATCGCAATACCCGAATATTTCGCTAGTTTCGTGCACCTCCAACCCCTCCTGAAGGGCCCCGCCAGAGCGGTATCGCAATACCATATTTCAGAAGATTCGCGCCCCTCCCACCCCTGGGGGGCCCCGCCAGGGCGAGGAGGGTACCGCAATACCGCATTATTTCACCGGTTTCGCGCCCCTCGCACCCTTCCTGGGAGGCCCCGCCAGAGCGAGGTACATCGCAATACCATAAAATTTCACAAGTTTCGCGCCCCTCGCACCCCTCCTGGGACGCCCCGCCAGAGCGAGGGGGTATCGCAATGCCAAATTATTTCACAGGTTTCGCGCCCCTCCCACCCCTCCTGGGAGGCCCCGCCAGAACGAGGAGGGCATCGCAATACCTTACTATTTCACCAGATTCGCGCCCGTCCCACCCCTCCTGGGAAGCCCCGCCAGAGCGAGGAGGGTATCGCAATACCATATTATTTCACAGATTTCGCGCCCCTCCCACCCCTCCTGGGAGGCCCCGCCAGGGCGAGGAGGGCATCGCAATGCTTCAGTGTCTAACTACTGTTGTGTCCCGGTACTCCCACCCAGCCCACAACATCTTTATGTGGGGAACTCCGATAGAGTACTTTTCATCATGGGTTCGTTTGCGACGGCCCCGGGGCCCGAAAACTGACCCCGGAAGCCGAAATCGGGGAGGCGACGGAGGGCCGGGGAGGAGAAGAGGGGGTCGGCACGGGCGAGCCCAGAGCCGAGGGACAGGAGGAGGGGGGGGGAGGGGGGGGGGAGGGGTAGAGCCGAGGGGCAGGAGGAGGGGGGGGGGACAGCACGGGCGAGCCCAGAGCTGCAGGGGAGGAGGGCTTGTTTTTCCAAGCAGAACTCTGTTCAATGAAGCTCAGCGAGCCCTTCAAGCAAGGACAGCGGGCGGATGCTGTCTTCAAAAACGAGGTGCGGAGGCATTGACAGCAAATCCCCCGCTGGAAAAATTACGCACTGATCCCCACCTCGTGCCCACAGCTGCGGCCCCTGGTACGAATGCGGGCGCGCGCAGATAAACCACTGAACGCCTCTAGAGAGCAAAAACGTTCTGGCCGAAATTAACACCTCGCCAAGAAAAACGCGAGCGCCGTACCGGAAGTAGCAGACAACCCCTGCCGAAACATCACCTCTCGGCGTTGTCAAGTGTTTTGAAACTGAAACGTAGTTCACCCTGTGTCCGCACACGGTGGACACAGCATCCCTTAAGAGTGCGTCGTCGCATTCCCTCATGGCCGCGGGTGAAGAATATTCCTGGAAGGGGCCGGCGTCATAAAGGGCAAGTTGCGCAGCCAAATACCGATGAGGCACCTTCGAATCAAAAGCTCCTCCCTGGCACATCCTTGCAATGGTTTTAACCAATTTGTGCTTGCGTTCGGCGCCCATGCAATTTATCTGCACACCGAACTTCTCGATGCAATCGAACACGCGGTACATGTAGTGAAGCTTTGGCTTCGCGGTGTCGTGGACGAACAACTGAAGGTGGAGCCGGTGGTATTCCCCCCGCGACGCGCGCAGCTCTGCAAGGCGATGAACCGCCAACTGCCCCGAATTAAGGATCCTTATAACTCTGCAGTGGACGAGCGCGCAACGACCGAGATCTGGAAGGGACCCCGAAGGAATCAGTATTGTCTCCACGTACAACTCCAGGGCCTGCAGAACTGCCAAAGTCTCGCCTGAAAAAGCTTTGATCGGCTTGTTCCAATCATCCGAAGTCCTGCCCTGGAAGAAAGAGCGCGGAAGTCTCGTATGGCCCGGGGGCCATGCGACGCCCATAGCAAATGCATCCAACGTGCGCGCGTCGACACCCTCTGCCTTCAAATGCAAACGACAACTATTGATCATGGATTGAGAAACCCCTCCTGCTGCTATCCCACAATGCATCCAGTCCCAATGCAAATGCTGCGCTGGATTTGCAACATCGCGGAGAGCATGGTCGGCGGGCAGGGACTGCGGGTCGAAATTCATCCCATAAGCCTTCTGGAGGTCTCCCAGATGTGTTTTGACACATCTTTCGCAAGACTTTGCACCACATCAAACTGCAAGAAAAAAATGCGCGGCGTTTGTCCCACAAATTCGGAAGGGAACGCGTATCTATAGTGTTTCACGCGCGAGCGTGGTGGGATACGCGTGGTGCCTGTTGTTTTGATGATCCTGGCGCAGTGACAACAGCAGTTGAAACCTCCTGCCCCTTTGCTAGAAAACACAAGCTTGTGAGCTTTAGCATCTTCCACCAGAAAAGCTAGCTCGGCACGAAACAAGAAACGCCCAGACGGGCATGGCAGCAGCATTCCGTTCTCGAAGCAATGGTGGTCATTCCGAAACATTCGCTCTCACGCGTGGCGCATGATCCCCGATAGACTACCTTTGATTTTCATTTGGTCGGAGGTCGTCAAAACGCCAAAACAATTCCACCCAGTCACTTTCGTACGAACCCAACTAGGCAATTCGAGCACCTGCCAATAAATGCATTGAATTTCTGTGGGCGCCCCAGGATGCAAAGGGTTACCTGGGGTCGTTTCGTCCGTATACAGGGCTATGGTGTATCTGTCGCCTCGCGCACTCGCCTTTACCAGCTCGGAAAACCACGGGCACCGATCGCAGATGAAATAGAGCCAAGCAAGTGGGTTGCAACACCGCCAAGTAAAGTCACCACTATCTGCTGGCAAGGACATCTCTTCTATCAATGAGCCGCACGGCGTATGAACGTTAACTTCTTCCCGCGCAGCAATCTTCAGCGCCGTTTCCGTGGGCCCGTCATCGCTGAGTGTCTTCTGGATCCTATTCGGGGGGACGTAAGAGTGACCTTTGGCAAGAGTGACCTTTGGTGCGCGCAAATCCGCTCAAAATCGACCCCCGGACCCCTCCCGGGGTCCAATCTGACCCGTTTTTCGAGCCGCGTCCGACCGTGGCGACGAGGGGCCCCCCCGAGGGCCAAAAAGTCGCGCACCAAAGGTCACTCCGGCGAAAGGTCACTCTTACGTGTCGGCGACCTATGCGCCGCCTTAATGCTGAGCCCGGGAGCAGTGGCCAGCCATGCGGTGATCGACGATTCGGGAGAAAGTCGCGGTCGTTTATTCGGGCGCGACATTTCGAGCCAAACCTGCAACGTATACGGCTGCAACGGGGGCGGGGGAGGGGGGAGGGGAGGGGGGGGGCAACCCAGGACACCTCCAAGACGGCTCCATATGGCCCCAAGAAGGGCGGCATCGGTTCAAGACGTCGGCGCAACTCCGCCGACGCGAAGAGTTCACATTCACTTAGGTCAGTTAGCTTCAGTTAATTTCATTTGTGTTTTCGGCCAGAAAATCATTCTTACAGTTACGTTCAGTTGCTCTGACTTAACCAAGTGATTGTGAATGAATTGACCGAGTTCAGAGCTACTCGATTCCAACCAATTGTAAGCGTGGTTCTAAGTCTGCTAACTGAACGCGCCCGCGGAGCAGAAACGTCATAGCATTTTTCCCCAGAGTTGCGGGTCCTGTGAAACATGCGCAAATCACTAATGCGGACCAAAAACCGCCCAAGACATAATCCCAAGGACGCGAAAAAAAATCGCCGGGAGCCCGCGGGGGGGCAATTCCACCAACTTCCTATAAATCAGAAACGTCATTTTTTCTTTTTTGCAATTTGCGGATCCTGTGAAACATGCGCAAAACACTAATGCGGACCAAAAGCCGCCCAAGGCATAATCCCAAGGACGCGAAAAAAAAACAACCACCGGGAGCCCACGGGGGGCCGATTCCACCAACTTCCTATAAATCAGAAGCGTCATTGGTTTTCATCAATTTGCGGGTCCTGTGAAACATACGCAAAACACTCATGCGGACCAAAAGCCGCCCAAGACATAACCCCAAGGACGCGAAAAAACGACCGCCGGGAGCCCGCGGGGAGCCGATTCCACCAAGTTCCTATAAATCAGAAACGTCATAGTTTTCTCATCAATTTGCGGGTCCTGTGAAACATGCGCACAACTCTAATGCGGACCAAAAGCCGCCCAAGACATAATCCCAAAGACGCGAAAAAACGATCACGGGGAGCCCGCGGGGAGGCAATTCCACCAAGTTCATATAAATCAGAAACGTCATCGTTTTTTCCGCAATTTGCGGATCCTGTGAAACATGCGCAAAACACCAATGCGGACCAAAAACCGCCCAAGACATAATCCCAAGGACGCGAAAAAACGATCACCGGGAGCCCACGGGGAGCCAATTCCACCACGTTTCTATAAATCAGAAACGTCATAGTTTTTTTCATCAATTTGAGGGTCCTGCGACGCATGCGCAAGACACTAATGCGGACCAAAAACCGCCCAAGACATAATCCCAAGGACGCGAAAAAACGATCACCGGGAGCCCGCGGGGAGCAGATTCCACCAACTTCCTATAAATCAGAAACGTCATAGATTTTTCCACAATTTGCGGGTCCTGTGAAACATGCGCAAAACACTAATGCGGACCAAAAACCGCCCAAGACATAATCCCAAGGACTCGAAAAACGACCACCGGGAGCCCGCGGGGAGCCGATTCCACCAACTTCCTATACATCAGAAACGTCATATTTTTTCCACAATTTGCGGTCCTGTGAAAAATACGCAAAACACTAATGCGAGCCAAAAGCCGCTCAAGACATAAACCCCCGCACGCGGACAAAGCGACGACGAAAAGCCCCAGGGGGCGCGACGATGTGGATTTCTTCTGTTTTTCTCCAAGTGCGGAGCAGCCTCTGCAACCCAGTTACACATGCTATGCTGCGCGGCCATGAAGCTGATCCCCAGCTCGGCCGCGACCGCCGCCGCCGCGGCCCTGATGCCGCGGCCGTCGCGCTGCCGCGGCCAGACAGCGTTGCTCTGCGCCACGATCGCCTCCGCCCCGGTCAGAAAAAGCGCGGCCGCGCCCGCGCCAGGGCCCGCCGGGAAGCACTCCGTCCGCGGCTGGTCCTTGACGCGCAGGCCAAGGAGCAGGGTCGCGGACAAGCGCACAGCCGCGCACTGGGCCACGCCGCGCATGCGAGCCACCTCCCGCAGCGCACTCTCCAGATCTGGCTTGCCACCGCCGGGCCCCGCCAGTCTGTAGCTGCTTCCAAGGTTTTGCTCGCGTGCCGCCCAGCGGCGCATCATGGCGACGCTGTGCTCGGAGCACGCGAGGCCATCCACGCTGGGGATCACGAAGGACCGGTGTTCAGCCGCCGCACTGTTCCGGCCTCGCCCGAGCCCCCGCAGCACGGCGTCCACGCGCGGCCACGAGGGCGTCGGCGACCGCAGCAAAGGGCCCGCGGCCCCCGGCGCCGCCGCGCAATCCAGACGCCAGCAGCACAGCGCCACGCGGATGATCCTCGACAGGGGCACCCCGCGCACAGCCTCCAAGCTCCGCAGGGCGCCGGGGTCCCGACCCGGCTGTGTCAAAGCGGCGGGGGCCCGCTTGTACCAAGTCCGAAAGTCCCCGAGGCGCTGCTGGTCCAACGTTCTGACGCTGAACGGGGCGATGCTGTCCACGGAGGCGGTGGGCCTCCGGCCCACGCTGGCTGTTGTCGAGGCTCGTCGCTTTTTGGACCGTTGCGCGCTCGTCCGCGCATCAGTGCCGAGACGCCTGGGGGGTACCCCTGCGGCCCGCTTACGTTTGATACCTCGCTGGCGTTCCTGCTCGGCGGTGGTCAATGCCATCGGGCAACGCGCGGGCCTCGGCAGCCGGAGCCGAAGAAGAAACCAGAAGCTTCTTGAGCCGAATGGTTCCGGATGGGTGTTTTAGAATTCCCGGGGGGCTCAAATAAGCCAACCAGGAGATCCCAACCGCTTCCCAGCAATCCGTCGATACAGACAAGACGATGAGGACCGAAGGACCATCCACTTTCGAACTATCCGTCGATAGAGACCGGACGATGAA
>CAUYUJ010006860.1:22500-50657 GCA_963575745.1 Prorocentrum cordatum
CGAGAAGTTCCCAAGAATCCTCCTTCGACGGTTCGAGAAGCCACGCTGATGGGCGTAGCCTTGGCGTTTGAAGCAGGAGCCCCAAAGACGGCCGAAGCGGCCTCCAAGCGAGTCCCGAGACGGCCCAAGAGAGGCCAAAGACGGCCCAAGGAGCGGCCAAGACAGCCCCAAAGGACCCCGATGCGAGCTTAAGCGGGCGCCAGAAGAGAAAATTCTAATCTTACGTCAAGCCCTCGGCTCACACTCGCCCACAAGAGGCCCAAAGAGGTCCCCTAGAGGCCCCCGAAAAGGCCCAAGAGCCCCCCAAGAGGCGCCAAGCAAAGCCAATGAGGCCCCCAAGCGTCTGTCCCCCGAAAGGCGCCCGGAGAACTGCCTCCAAAAAGGCGCCCGTAAGGCCAACCACCCCATGCCCGGGCGCGGTGGCGGGATTGACCGAAGGCCAGTAGATGCAACACCGCACTTGTCGTGAGCGTGAACGGGTGACACGACGTGGGCAGCCGCTTGATGCTCTGACTCGGGTTGCACCACAACCCCCGAGCCAGCTCTGCCGTCGTTTTTCCCGGGTTGCGCCTACGACGGGCCGAGAAGCCCACGTCCGCCGACCCGTTCGGGCCGCCAGCGCCACGAACACCACTCCCGAACCCCCCCACGCCCGCAGACCCCAGGCCGCCGACGCCAACGACGCCCAAAGCCCCCAAAGCCCCCCCCCACATCCCGCCCCCCAAACCACCAAACCCCGAACCCCCAGGCACCCAGACGCCAGGACCACCGAGAAGACCCGTGCAGACCCCACGCGAGACGCCATCCAGGGACCCGGGACAATTATCCTTCCCACGCGCCCTCTTCCCAATATACTTATCCTTGGGGGGCGACAGATGCGGCGCCAACCTGTCGAATCGAGGACCTCGCGCATCCTCTGCGGCATGGGCCCTCCACTTGGCGAACGCCTTGTCCGCCTTCGCGATGTCAGCCTATGGGGCATCGACCGCGCCACGACATGTACCAAGAACCCCCGTTGATGCGGATAGGAGCGAGGGCGCTGAGTTGGGCTTGGGGGGGCACGTTGTGGTCTTTTACCAGGCCCGCCGATTTTGAATCAGTGGAAAAACGGCATGGAGATCGCAAGGCCGCCGCAGGCGCTGACTTTCCATTGCTGCTGAAATCCGCATGATGATGATGATGAGGATGATGATGATGGTAATACGGTGACGATGGCAAGCCCGTCGCAATGCCGATTGCAACATCAGGGGGGCAAATTCTGATCGCAAGCCCGCCGCAGGCGCCGATTTCATCATCAGGAAACGAATTCTGATCGCCAGCTCGCCGCAGGCATCGCTTTTTGCAATGGCCAACAACAAACATGGTGATGGCAAGCCCGCCGCCGGCGTCGATTTAATTCCCAGAGTGCAAGTCCCCGTCGCAAAGTCTGCTGCGGGCGGCGGCTTTTCCGCCAGTCGCCGAATTCATCTCGCAAGCCCCCCGCGCGCGCCGATGAGTGAACGATGGGAAAATCGGAAGCCCGCCGCAGGCGCCGATTTTCAAGCCTCAAGAGGAGATAACAAGCGCGCTGCAGGCGCCAGCTTGTGTTTTGCACCGAGAGAGCCCCTCCACCCCCGCGAGGCCGCGGAGGCCACTGGGTGGCCTGCCGGAGGGGGGGGGGGGGCCCACCGGCGACGCGGAGACTCCCCATCGAAGCGCTTGCTGAAGAGCGCCTGCCGGGGACCTCCCCGCGCCGAGCCTCCGAATTCGGCAATTTCGTGCATTTTCCCGTATTGTTTCGCCATTTTCTCGTTTTTTTTTTTTTTTTTTTTTTTTTTTTTTTTTTTTTTTTTTTTTGTTTTTTTTTTTTTTTTTTTTTTTTTTTTTTTTTTTTTTTTTTTTTTTTTTTATATATATATATATATATAAATATATTAAAAAATATAAAAAAAAAATATATTTATTTTTATATAGTTTTCTCGGGGAAAAAAGGAAAGAATGAACAAAACAAGAAAGAATAATAATAATAATAATAACATAGGTTTCGGTGGGCGCGCCTTTTTTTTCATTATATATATGTATATATATATATATATATACATATAAACACAATAAATATGAAAGTAAAATAAGTCAGCCGACAAAATTGAAAATGTTAAACAATGAGTCAAACATGCTGTTGATGTTTTTTTCGCCGGCCGGAGCAAGGGGAAACAGCGCGACGCCGCCGGGGGTCCTGCGAAGGATTGCTGCCGCCCCACCCCAAAGAGCCTTGCCGCACCCCCCTGCCGGAAACACCCTTTCGGCGGGGAGCCCGGCCGCCTCCTCGCGCCAGGCCGGCGGGGGATTGGGCGGGAGCGCGAAACCAAACGATGCGCGCAGCCACGCGGGTCGCGAACGAGGCGGCGCGACTCCTGCAACGGGGGCCCACAATGCATCCCGTCAGCCCTGTCAACAATTCTTGCTTCGTCCAGCGAAATCTGTCCTAGTCGAAGAAAGGCTACATGACCCCCCTGATAGCGAGCCCATCAAAGCGCTCAGGGTGGCTCCAAGAGGGCGCCCCCATGCGCGAAGACTCCAGATGGCCCGCGATGCGGCTTTAGATCGCCGCAGATCTTCCAAGCCCCCGAGAGGACACAAGAGGCAGCAAGGCCCCCCAAGAGGCCCGCGAGAGGCCCGAAAGAAACCGCAAGAGGTCCCAACAGTCCTCCGAAGAACTCGCCGAGAGGCCAACGTCGGAGTGAGGAGGGGGTCCCGCCCATGCGAATCCAATTGGCATCGTGCTTGTGTCGGTTGCTTTGGGGCTGGGAACCGTCGTCGCGCTCATATTACATGTTATGTTGTTGCTCTGGCCAGGGGGGGGGGGGCCGGCAGGCCCCCCAGTGGGGGGGCCCCCCGCGGCGTCGTGGGAGGAGAAGAACCCCTTTGGAACAAGAAAACATTGGCGCTGGCGGCGGGCTTGCGATCTCAATCTGCTGATAAAGCGGCGCCTGTGGCGGGCTTGCGGATTTCGTGCTGCCTATGAATTCAATGAAGCATCGGCGCATGCGGTTGGTTTGCAAGAGGACTTCGATGTTTGGCGATACAATCGGCGCCTGCGGCGGGTTTAGCATACTCATTTTATGTTGTTTATGGCTGCAATGTGCTCCAATGAATAATCGATGCCTGCGGCGGGCTTGTGACGAGAATTCGCTTTCTGGCCTGGCGGTGGACTCGGCGCCTGCCATCCTCATGTGGGCTATGGCTTCAATGCAAAATCGGCGCCTGCGTCGGGCTTTCGATCATTATTCGCTATCTACGCGGTGCGCCTGCGGCGGGCTTCTAATATCCATTCCGACGATCGCTGTAATGATAAATCGGCGCCTGCGGTCGGCTGGCGATCAGAATCAATTCGCTATCCAATGGAAAAGAAGCGTCGGCTGCCAGCTTGCGATCTCCATGCTTTGTTTAGCTTTGATTCGAAATCGGCGCCTGCGGCGGGCCTGCGACAAGAGCACAGCGCGCCCCGCCAAGCCCAACTCAACGCCCCCAGTCCTATCCGCATCAACAGGGGGCACGGGCTATTGATACGCAGCGCCCCGCGAATGCGGATGAGAGTGGGGGGGGGGGGGGGCCTGGCCGACGCGGCTTTCGCGTTTGCGCCGCTGTGCGCTGGGGCGCGCCGCCCTGCTCCGGGTCGCGCAGGATGCCGCGAGGAGGGCGACGCTTGAAAACGCATGAAAAATAACGCGCCGCCTTTTCCCTGGTCGCGCAGAATGCCGCAGCGAGGGCGACGCCAAAAAAGCAAGCAAACGAACGCACACACATTAACAAACGCAGCAAGAATCCGCTTGCGGAATCCCACTACAGCCATGCAGCCACGCACCCCAGGAGAATGAATGACCGCTCGGCCCATCATTATGAATACTGCTGGCGCCTGCCTTCTCAGCTCCCCGACGCTCCATGACGGCCGAAGAAACCCCCAATCAAGCCCAAAGCTGCCGATGCGACTTCTGAGCGAGCCCCTAGGCCCCCCCCCCCCAAAAAAAAAAAGAACTCATGGCGGCCAAAGGGGCGCCCAAGACAGCCCCAGAGGCACCCGAAGCGAACCTACTAGGGGGCCAGTGTGAAGAAAAAACATAGTTCGATCCCACGGCTGGTAGACGCCCACATAATACCCCAAGCGAACCCCCCAAAAGGCCCCCAAAGAGGCCACATGAAACCCCCACGACGCGCCAACCAGGCCCATCCAGGGCCCAAAATGGCACCCGAGGAGGTTCCAAAACTGCGTCCAAAACGCTCCCGGGAGGCCAGCCACGAGATCCCAGCCCGCGCCCATGAGGACTCTGACCCGCCACCTTGGCACAGCGGCGGGAATGGCCGAAGACCATTAAACAGCGAAGATGTCAGCCGATACAGACAAGCAGTCTTAGGGTTCCAAGAATTGGCCAGAATTTTCTCGGAAGTCCTTCAAGGCTCCAATACGGCCCTCCTGGGGCCCCACAGAGGGCCCCCAGAATGCCCCAAAGCCCGACGCGCATTTCCCGACGGGCGTGGTGCCACCAACGGTTTTGACACACGTGGTTCGCCCAGTGGTTTGACCACGATGGTTCTTTCATTTTCTGGCCCCCGTGACGCCAAATGGGTTTAACCGCCGTGAATGTTCCGGTGGATCAGACCAGCGTGGCCCCCCAGATGGCCTTGCATCGCGCATGTGTTTTGAACAGCGTGGCTCGCCCCAAGCTTTAGACCACCTTGCCGCCCCACCGAATTGCAATGTGGGTTTCGAACGTGGTCATCGTGGCTCCCCCAAGGGTTTGACCTCTTGCACCTCTTCCTCCTCCTCCTCCTCCTCCTCCTCCTCCTCCTCCCCCTTCCCATATTCCTCCTGTTCCTCTGCCTCCCCCTGTTTCTCCCCCCCCTCCTCCTCCTCCGCCTCGGGGCGCGAATGATTCGCCGCCCAAGCCTGTGCGGCTGCGCTCTCTCGGCGCATCGCCTCGCCCTCCCCGTCGACGTGGGCGATGCCGCCGAGCACGGAGGTCGATGGGGGTTCGGCCCGGAAAGCCTTGCTGGTCTGCAAAGCCTGCGCCACCCAATTGGCCGCCTGCTCGCCCCCGAAGTCGTCCGTGACGCCAATGATCCACAACCGATCGCTCGCCATGTCGCACCACTCGCTGTGGTTCAGGCGCATCGCGCGGATCTTGTACCCCCGCGCTGCGCATTTGGTGCCGAATTGGAACAAGTAGCAGGTGCCATTCCGGGGGTCGAGCTCCTGAAACGCGGGCACCTCCTCCGCGATGAAGGCGCGTGGGCGTCGACGGCCAAGGTAATCGCCCCAGTCCTCCATGACGGTCCCCCACGTACTGTGCTCCCACGGTTGCCCAGCAGAGGCCCCATCGCCCTTCCGGTTGCGGAGCCGAGTAAAACCCTGACATGGCAGACCTGCCGTGGACATGTCGGGGCGCATCACAGGCAGCGCGCAATTCTTGCCGTGCACAACGCACTTCGTGGGGTCCCCAAAATACACTGCGAAGTCCTCGTAGATGTGCTGAACATGGTCGCTGAAATGCTTGCTCAGCCACTTCCTGGCAGACTTCTTCTTACCGGCAGCTGCTAGGCATTGCGTTTCCATGCCCATTGCCCGGAAGGCGACGTATTCAGCGCCTGTGCCTGTGCAGAGCGACTCGTGTATCATTGGCCGACATGGCTTCGGCCGAGGGCCCTTCGTGGATCCCGCCCACAAAGGAGCTTGCCACCACTGGCATCCTGGCACCGCTGGTGGCTCGGGCACTTCGTTGCTGGCGCCGCCGCCGCGGTCGAGACTGCCCGCGTCTCGGATCGCTGGCGTCGCTGACTGGACCTGCGCGTGCCCAGGCGCGCGCCCTGCGCGGCCTTCATCCGCCACCCCACGCGCGGGCAGAGCAGGGCGAATCCAAAGTTCATCGCGAAGGGGCCAGGCCAGGCCTTTCCGGCCCTACTCGGCACTTGCGAGCGGGCCGCTGCGGGCCTCCCAGCGCGCACAACGCCCCTCCAGACTCGCGCGTGCTAGCCCTTCAAAGCGCTAGGTGGTTCAAGGGGCCCTCTCTCCGCCCTCGCCCGACGACCCCCTTGCGATGCCCAGCGGCGCCTCCTTGCAAAAAGTGCGCGACGACAGAATTATGGCCAGAGCGCAGTATCTTCAAACATAACACATCATCCTCATCGCCATCACTGCTGTCGTCGTGTTGTCGTCGATGTTGTTGCCGTCCATTTACTTCTCCGTGCCGCTCCCCTCAAACTGTCACTCCTCCAACGTTCTCGGTTTTGTGTTTCCCTGCAAAAAAACCCCCCCCCTCCATCTCCCCCCTCCTACTCCTGCTTCGTCCTCGACCTCGTCCTCCTCATCGTCCTCATTCCTTCCTCCCCCTTGCGCTCTTTTCTCATCATGAAAATCGCCCTGTTCCTGCCATTCCGGCTCCTCGTCCTTTTCTCGGGCCTCCTCCTCCGCATCATTTTCCTCCTCCTCCTCCTCCTTCTCCTCCTCCTCCTCCTCTTGCTCCTCCTCCTCCTCCACCTCTTGCTCCTCCTCCTCCTCCCCTTTTCCTCTTTCTCCTCCTCCTCCTCCTGTTCCTCCTCCTCCTCCCCTTGTCCTCCTTCTCCTCCTCCTCCTCCTGTTCCTCCTCCTCCCCCCACTCCCGCCCCTTCCTCGGCGCGCTGCCGATGACCACCGCAGCTGGCCGAGCTGGCCGGGTTCGCCCTCGACGAAGACTAGGACAATAATGACGGGACGGGGGCGACGTCGCTCAAATTTGCGAGGGTGTCTCAAGCGAAACGCTCCATCCTGGACAACTCAGAAACGCGAATTATGACGATGACTCAGGCGAAGCGGCCAAAACTTAGAAGTTGTTGAGAAGACTTCTCTAAAAATTGTTATGCCCAGTCAGCACAGCTGTTTGGGGAAGAAGCGAAGGGCTCTCCTAGTTGGGAGGCTCCATTGGAGGCCTGGAGCAACCTGGGCACCTCGGGCGCGGCGTCGGGGAGGAGTAAGAGGAGGAGGAGGAGGAGGAGGAGAAGGAGGAGGAGGAGGGGAGGAGGAGGAGGAGGAGGAGGAGGAGGAAGGAGGAAGAAAAGGAGGAGAGGAGGACGAAAGAGAAGAGTGCCTGGGTCCTCCTCCTCCTCTCCTCCTCCTCCTCCCCCCTCCTCCTCGTCCTCTTCCTCCTCCTCCTCCTCCTCCTCCTCCTCCCCCTATTGAATCGCGAAGACGTCTCAACCGAAACGGCCCAGGCCACCTCTCGTGCAGCACCGTTTCAGGCGAAACGTGCCGAACCACCTCCCGCGCGGCCTCCCAGAGCTCAGATGCGCGAGGATGTCCCACGCGAAACGCTCAACCCCGGACCGTGTGAGGATGGGGCGAAACGGGCAAAATCTAAAAATTGTTGGGAGGATCTCCCTGCTGCACCCTCCCTCGGCCCGTACAACAAGCTTGCTACAACAACAATGCCCCAGTCAGCGCATCTGTTTGGGGAAAAAACGAAGGGCCCTCCCAGCTGGAAGGCCGGATTGGGGCCTGGAGCACCTCGTGCGCGGCGTCTGGGAGCGCAGAGTTGCGAGGACATCTCTAGCGAAACGGCCTGGACCCCCTCGTGCGCAGCACCTTTGAGCAGAGAAAGTCGAGGATGTGAGGCGAAACGTGCCGGACCACCGCTCGCGCGGCCTCCCAGAGCTCAGATTTGCGAAGTTGCCCCAGGCGAAACGCTCATTCCTGGACAACTCAGAACCGCGATTTATGGGAATGTCTCAGGCGGCGCGGCCAAAATCTAGAAATTGTTGTGAGGACCTCTCTGCTACAACGCCCCTTGGCCCGCTGCATCTCTTACAACAACAATATCCCAGTCAGCGCAGCAGTTGCGGGAAAAAGGAAGAAGATATTCTGCGAAGGTCATGCAAAAGCGCCGCGCATACCCTGCAAGGGCCTTCATCCCCGCCAGCTTTCTGGGTGCATATCGTTCGGAGGTTTGCTTCGCATGTGCTTCGCATTTCCATGGGGGCCCTCTTGGGCCGCACAGGTTTCCAAGAAGCGCCTGGGGGGCCAGGATTGCCAACGAGAGCCCAAACAATGCAAGAGTGCCCTGGGGTGGCCCCGGCGGAAGAATGTAGCTCCCCAGCGTTCACACGCCAGCCCACTAAGGCGTGATCCGTCGATTGAACTTGTTCTGCTGCCTGTACGTTTGCCCTTCGGAAGGGAGACGCCTCTCCCCTTCCCCCGTTCCCCCTGGGTTTGGAGGGAAGGCGTCGCGGGGGTCGGGGCGCCCAAGATGGCTCAGGATGGTTCCGAGATGGCCCAGGAGACGCCAGAATAGCCTCCAAGATCGCGCGCGATAGTTCAAGACGCTTCATCAATCTAGCGTTCGAGGTGCATCCAAAACGCTGCAGACCGCCTCGAAAGGGCACCAGCCAGGCACTCTCCGAACTCACAAGATGCGAAACCCATGCCATGAAACGCCGTTGCGGTTATCAATGTCGCTTTCTTTCCCAGATGTTCGCGCCGATGGGCTCTTGACGCCTTAGGATGGCTCCAAGATGGATAAGACAGGTCTCCAAGAGAACGCCTGGCCGCCAGGGGGCCCCCATGACGGCCCCAAGAGCGCCCAGGGCCGCTCCAGGAGCAGCCCAAGAAAACCCCAGGATACCGATATTGGATCTCTGACGGGGGGGGGGGGCCCGTTGGCTCCGAGGCCGCCAAGAGAGCCCCAACAGAGCTCCAGGAGCTTCCCATGAGGGTTCCAAAGAAACCCCCCTGGCTCTCAGATAGCTCCAAAAATGGGCCCAAGAAAACCCCCAGAATGGGTGAGAGCCCTGGCCTCGCTGCCGCGAAGCGGAGTCAGATCGTCTGACGATTCAGACGACAAGATACATGAAGATATCGGCTGCGGGCGGCCCTGACCACCACGTGCGGGAACATCGGCACTCGGCTGCTGGCGGTCCTGACCAAGGGCTGGGCCATCGGCACCTGCCTCCTTCAAGCTGCCATCGTCTGTGTCGCTGCTGGGCTCGATGCCCCATGCCCCCAGCGCGCGAAGAGCAACCCCCCCCCCCGCTTGGATCCATGGGCGGGGCGCGCGCGCCTGAATCCGGGAGGTCTGGCTGCGCAGGGGCACCAGCCAGGCCCGCGGGCTGGGGGCGCGCGCCTGACTCTGGGAGGTCTGGCGGCCCCCCTGAATCTGGGAGGCCTTGCAACGCAAGGACGCCAGCCTCATCCAGCACGGCCTCTAAACAGGATTCCAAATCCTGGTCGGAGCGCTGTAGCGGGCTGCTGGCGCGCACAACGCTCGACGGGGGACCCCCTTCCAGGATGGCCGCCTCTGCGCTGCCATGCTGCAGCCCGCGGAGCTCCTCCTCGAGCGGCGCCGGGCTTTCTTGGGCAAGCGCCTCAGACGCGGCCGGAAGCGCCGACGCCTCCGAGGCTCGACGCGCCTCTAACGATAGGCCCCTGCGCGTGCCCCGAATCATTCAAAGCCCGACGGCGCCCAATAGGCCCAACAAATGAACGCCGAACCACCCCCAACTGGTTTTAAAAATGGCTTGGCTCGCGGGTCACGGGGGGCCGCAGGGTAGAACGATATCGGGGCTATCCTGGTGGGCGGACGCCCTATCGCAGCCCCGGGCGACCTGGGCTCGGCCGCGGCGCTGCAAACCTGGGCCCGGCCTCCTGTTGGGCCGAACAGCTCTTCAGCATCTCCCCCCGCCGCCCACGCGCGGTCGAAGGCGTCGTCCACGCGCGAAGAAGTGCCCGTGCCAGGGGAAGGGCTGCGACCTCGCTTGCTGCGCGAAGAGCCTGCCAGGGGAGGAACTGCGACCTCGCTTACCAGCGAAGGCCATGCTAACGCGCTGTCTGCGGGAACCCGCGCTGGCCCCGCGGCCCACCTCGAACCTGGCCAACCCCGAGGCCAGGAGCACGGGCCACAACGGCTGCATGAAGAACGCCCAGAAGAGCCACGAAGCAAGATGTGGCCGCAACTTGTGCCCCCGAAGAACTAGCAGGGCGAAGGGCCCAAACAGATGCAGTTGTAAGAACCGCAGCTGTAGACACCGTCGTGGGCGGGGCTCCCAGCGGGGCCACGAAGCGCGTGAGGATGTTAGCGTGGGGGGGCGCAAAGCTTTCAGCGGGGCTGCCCCCATGTGAAATCAGGGGCACCAGTGACGACGCACCCCCAGGCGAACGTGCATGCACCATTGCATACATGCAGACACGCACTCTAGCAAGCAAGTGCACAAGCAAACACTCAATAGTACATCTATGATTCCGTGCCTGCGTTCGAATATCCTACCGGCGCCCCTCTTGCGGCCTCCAATTCCTGCCTTTTGTTGCCGTTGGGCTTTTTCAAAACACTAAACCTTGTTGGTAAGGCCCACGAAGATCCCGGATACCCCCGAGGGAAGAGCGCGGGTGTCGCGACGGCGATAGCGCCGCCGCTGGGACTGTCGCCGTCGCCGCTGCCGCCGCCGATGTCGTCGTCCTGTTGTGGCCTCAGGGGGCCTGGCCAAATCAAAAAGATTCGCGCGATCTCTTGGGGCACCTCATTTTAATTACAAGGCTTCTCTGGAGCATACGCGCCATTTGTTTAATCCCAGTTCGGGCCTGTCTGCGCGCCTCTCGGTTTTTTTTTGTTTTTATTATCTGGGCCAGCTGGGCGCCCCCTGTGCAATTTTGCGCGTCTTTGGGGGGCCTCTTGGGGCGCCCCGATCTCCCGGGCAAGTCTTGAAGCGTCGCCGCCCTCCCGGGGCCATTTTCGGTTGCTACTGGGCCGCCCTGTGGCGTTCAATGGCTGCGCTCGGATGCTATAGGGCGCTCCTTGGGCCGCCTTGGGTCGATATTGAAAGCCCCCCGAATCGCATCCTTAAGTGTTTGGGAAACTTGTCAATCATTTTGGAGGCGGTCTGATTTTTTGACAACGAACGCGGCGGCAAACGCGAGCTGTTCCAAGGCACGTCGCATGGTCTGTCGAAGTATAACATTGCAACCGGCATCGCAGCCTCGTGGCCGTCTTCGTTCGCACCTCCGACTGAAAATTCAGTTCGCCCTAGGCGCTGAACGCGCACATTCAAATGCACGAGGCCAGCGTCTCAACTTGCAAGGGCCCCGCGCAGACAGCGAGCCGCTTCGACCGGCGATGCGTTGCACTGATCAGCCTCTGCCATTGAAACCTAATCTCGTAATCAATGGGAGGGTGAAAACAATACAGATCCAGTTCTCTTGGCCCTCCTCCACCCCCCTCGTCCTTGATGCAAAACGAGGGAGGAGGAGGGGGGAGGAGGCCCTTGAGAGTTGACCTGTGCTGATTTCCCCCCCCCAATAAACAATCCACGGTTTGGAAGCACATGTCTGCGCGCAATCGCCCCAGACGGCGCGCGCCAAGGTTCATTCCACGAAGCGCGATTATCGAAACATGCCGCCCCCACGCGTCATCAAATCGAAACGGTTCATGAGCGCTTATCAAATCAGGAGCACCCGTGGCAGTCACACAGCCGCCTGCTGCACAACCAATCGAAAACGCGAAGAAAATCGTCGACCAGCCCAAGAGATCTGTCGGGCGGACCGCCCGACAAGGCCTCGGGAGACAACTCGGAAAGGGCGTCGATGAGAACGTCGGAAGGGCGTCGGACAGGCGCCGGGAAAAGCGTCGGCAAAAACGTCGGGAACGGCGTCGGGAAGGGCGTCGGGAACACCGTCAACAAAGGCGTCGGGCAGGGCGTCGGGAAGGGCGACGGGAACAGCGTCGGCAAAGGCGTCGGGAACAGAGTCGGCAAAAGCGTCGGGGCGGGCGTCGGGAACAGCGTCGGCAACAACGCCCGCAAAGGCGTCGGGCAGGGCGTCGGGAAGGGCGTCGGCAAAAGCGTCGGGAAGGCGTCGGGGAGGGCGTCGGGAACAGCGTTGACAAAGGCGTCGGCAAAGGCGTCGGGAAGGGCGTCGGGGACAGCGTCGGAAAGGGCGTCTGGAAGGGCGTCGGGAAGGGCGTCGAGAACAGCGTCGGCAAAGGCGTCGGGAACAGCGTCGGGAAAGGCGTCAGGAACAGCGTCGGCAAATGCGTCGGGGAAGGGCGCTGGCAAAGGCGTCGGGAAGGGCGTCGGGAATGGCGTCGGCAAAAAACGTCGGCAAAGGGGTCGGGAAGGGCGTCGGCAACAACGTAGGCAAAGGCGTCGGGAAGGGCGTCGGCAACAACTTCGGCAAAAACGTCGGGAAGGGCGTCGGGAAGAGCGTCGGCAAAGGCGTCGGGAAGGGCGTCGGGAAGGGCGTCGGGAAGGGCGCCGGGAAGGGCGTCGGGATGGGCGTCGGGAACAGCGTCGGGAACAGTGTCGGGAACAGCGTCGGGAAGGGCGTCGGGAAGGGCGTCGGGAAGGGCGTCGGGAAGGTCGTCGGCAAGGGTGTCTGGTTGGTGGTCTGGTTGGGCGTCGGGAAGGGCGTCTGGTTGGGCATTGGGTGTGGCGTCGGGGAACATGTCGGCCAGGGCGTCGGGTTGAGCGTCGGATTGGGCGTCGGGTTGGGCGTCGGTTGGGCGTCGGAGTGAGCGTCGGGTTGGGCATCGGGTTGGGCGTCGGTTGGGCGTCGGATAGGACATCGGGTTGGGCGTCGGCCTGGGCGTCGGCTTGGGAAGGCGCCCCCGATGGGCTGACGCAGACGTTGGTTGCTAGAATAATTCACCGCCTTGAGCCAAAATGGTTCCGGAGTTTTTTTTTTTTTTTTTCTTCTCTTATTTGTTTTCTTGTTTTTCTTAGTTTTTCTTCTTTTTTTTTTCTTATATATATATATGTATATATATAGATGTAATCATATTATAAGTATATACATATATTTAGAAAAAAAAGACGCCTTGGAAATCCGACAACCCTCGAAACCATGAGTGGCCCACCTGGGAAACCGGGCGGCCTCGGGTGGATCCGCGTGCCCAAAAGTAAGGGAGGAGTGGGCAAGGGCGCGCGTCCTGTCTGTCAAGACGCCTCAAGAGCTTCCCCAGTGCAATGCAAAAAAGCTCCTCGAGGACCTCAGGAGATCCGAGGGCACCTCGCGACGATCCGAAAAAAAACCTTGGACGGTTCAAAGAAAAGGCCCCCAGGCGGGCTCCAAAGAAATTTTACCAACCTCCGGCACCGCATGGGCCGCATGCGATCCCGGGGATTCTGGGCGGGGGCTCCCAAGGGAGCCTGTGAATCCTCAGGGGGGGGCCCACGCTAATCCCACGACGCTCCTATGGTGCATCCCACGAGACACCTCAGACATCCGAAGAACCTCAGACCTATTTTCAACGCATGGCGGCGGGCCACACGTAGCATCCTTGAGACTTTGACAGAACGCGATTGCGGAACGTCTCGTTCTGTCCGCTGCGCGAGAGCCGGAGCGGCCTGATTCCCCGAGATCCCAAGGAAATTCTGGGAAGCAGTGTCTCGGCAACCTCCCGCAACAAGGGGTCGGCGGATGTGGCCCGAATCCTATGCAATCTTGCACTCCGCCCGAAAGGCCTCCCGAGAGGCCGCGCAGGGTTCGCAAGAGACCCCGAAAAAGGCCCCCATGAGGCCCCCGAAAAACTGGTCACAAGGGCCATTCCACAATCCGGTCCCCCTCCCCGCCCTCTCCTCTTCAATTCTCTTCTCTCTCCTGCTTCGCGGGGCCGCTGTCGCCCAGAGAAAGAAGCGCTGGCGGCGCCGTCGAGCCGCGACAAGACAACGCAGGACAAACGCATTGGAGAGAATCGGGGGAGGGCGAGGAAGTGCTCTCAAAAGAGCGGCCGCTGCAGCTCTATGCGCACTACTGCCTGCTTTTGCACTTATCCTGGTGATTCGCCCTCTGTGAGATGCGGGCCAAGGATTGACTGACTGACCGACATGCGACGTGCACTGGGCAGGACATCTCGTGGCTGACTACCGCGTTGCGCTGGGCGGGAGATCCCGTGGTTCGTCGCCCTCGCCTGGACGGGGCTCGCGCTCTGCCTCGAACCAGGCATTCGCCTCCTCGCCGCCTTCGCGATCCGCCGCCGTGCCACCAAGCACGAGCGCGATGCCGTCGGTCCCTGCTAGCTGTCCACGCGGAGTGGAACTGCGACTTGTTACGCCTCGTTCAAGTGCCCGCGCCGCTGTCCCAAGAAGCCCGGGAAAGGAAAGTGCACGCCCGTCAATCACATGCTGCTTTCCAGTTTTAAGACGGCGCACGCTGCCGAGGGCGCCGCGCGCCCGGTCTCCGAGGGCGCCCCGCAGGCCGAAGAGACCAAAGAAAACCCAAAGAGAAAACCATGAGGGATAACCTAGAACTCCTCTTCCAAGAGGTGATCCCTCGGCCGACAAAAAGCCCCCAACAAACCCGCAAGCCCCCAACTGCGCTTGGCTCTTTTCGCGGCCGTGGCCGGGGTCTGGTCACTCTTGCGTTGTTCCGGGCGGAGAGGGGGGCGATGTTGACGTACCTATTTTCTATCACCTCCTCCTGCCCCTCCTCTTCCTCCCTCCTCCTCCTCCTCCCCCACCTCCTCCTCGTCATCATCATCGTCATCATCCTCGTCATCATCCTCGCGATCATCCTCGTCATCACCATCCCCCTCCTGTTCCTCCTCCTCCTCCTGTTCCTCCTCCTCCTCCTCCTGCTCCTCCGCCTCCTGTTGTTGCTCCTCCTCCTCCTCCTCCTCGTCCGCCTTCTCCTCATCATCATTGTCCTCATTATCATCATCTTCATCGTCATCCTAATCCTCATCGGCATCCTCCTTATCATCATTGTTCTCGTCCGTATCCTGTCATCCTCCTCCTGCTAACCCTCATCATCGTCAGCATCATCATCATAGTCGTCATCATCAGCGTCCTCCCTCCCCCCTCCCCCCTCAGCCTTCCTCCGAGCCCCTCTTCCCCCGCCCTGAGTGGACGCTGGCGCTGGCGTCTCGCACCCCCCGCCCTCCCCCCAGTTTCAGCCTCCGTGGGTGGACGCCGGCGCGTCGCGCCTCCCGCCTCACTGGCCCATCGTTCCCTGCTTCGTTGACGCCCGCCCTGGGTGGCCGCCAGCGCGTCGCACCTCCCGCCGCCCCTCCATGTTCATGTTGTTTCAGCCCGGTGGACGCCGGCGCATCGCTCAGCCTACCTCCCCCCGGAGCCCTCCTGGGTGGACGCCGGCGTGCCGCACTTCCTTCCTCCTTCCCTGCCCCCCCTTGGGTGGGCGCCGGCGCGTCGCCGGCGGCTTCGCTGCGCGACGCCCTGGACCGCCTGGGTCTGGACAGATCAGCCCCGACAAGGCTGCCTTCTGGATCTGTGCGCTCTTGATCTGGACACTCCTTTTTCATGGCGCGCCGGGATTCCTTGAGACGGGGGTGCATTGGGGCCCTCCCTGGGGTTCTCTGGGGCCCACTTGGCCCCGCGCCCCCTTATCGCGAACCTCTTGGGCCGTCTCGGGGGCCCCTTGGCCTGATCAGAACTTCTCTTGGAAGCCGCTTGAAGGCCACGCTGCGAACCTCATGGGCCGCATTCGGGGCGTCTTGGACAGTTTTGGAGCCCATCGAAGTATCTCTGGGCTTCGTTGGGGCAGCCAACGCGCGGCGGCTAAGGAGTAGGAGGGCACAGGGCGACGCGGGGACAACGAAAGAGCAAAGATCACGACGAAGAGGAGGGGGATCAAGACGAGAAGGAATCTGAGTTTGGACGTTCCGCGAAGCATGGCCCGCGCAAGGGCGAATATTAAAACCAGAAAAGCAAGAGGCGCCAAAAGGCGAGCCCCCTCGCTGTCCCAACCCGGTCAGGAGACCCGCCAGGGATGAAGGGCAAGGGGGGCCAGGAAGGGGATGAGCAACTATCCAGCGATTCCGCTATGAATGGGCTGGCGCCCCCCCCGCGCCAAAATCCCGCAGAGCGCGAGGAGCGGCGGTGAGTCGCCGCAGGCGTCTTCGACGGAATTCGCTCCTCGCTTCCAGCCGATCCTCGAAGGTAGGCTGGTAGGTTCTGTGCCAGTCAGGGTCGCCATGGCAGGGGAAATCCAACCAGCGCCGTAAATCTCCGATCGGCCGCCCCTGCGCAGGAATCGATCCGTTGGCCCTGCATGTCGCGGACCTGGTTGCTGGGCAACTCCCGCATTCAGCTCTCATGTCGTGGCCAACCTTGCCATGCGTGGTGGAAAGGCGTAAAGCGGAACCCTGATGCAGCGGTTGCCAAATCCTTGGGAATTTATCCCGCCTGCGCCTGCGCGGAGGAGCAACGGCTGCATCCGCGGCAAGCGCCGCGCCATCGTCTGGCGGCCCGTCAGCCCCGGCTCCGACGGGCGGGTCGACAGGAAGCGGCGCTGGCGGAGCCTCCGCTGGCGGCGGGGCCGGCGGGGCCGCCGCTGCCGGCGCTGGCGGCGCCGCTGCTGGTGGCGCCAGCGCCGGCGGCTCCGGCGCCGGCGGCTCAGGCGCAAGCGGCGCTGGCGGCGCCTCCGCTGGCGGCGGCGCCTCCGCTGGCGGCACCAACGCCGGCGACGGCGCCGCTGGCGGGGGCTCGTCGGTGTCGCTGACTCGAGGCGCCCACGCAGCATGGCCGCCAGGTTGGCCCGCCTCCCCGTCGCCCCCGACAGCCTCGTTTTCTTCATCGGACAACTGCCAATCCTTCGGGGGGTCATCGAACTTGGCCAAATCGTCCGCGGCCTCCGCCAATTCTCCGACAACGTCATCTCCGTCTTCGAGCTGCGGCGGGCCGCGGGGCACGGGCGCTGGCGCTGGGCGAGGGGCCTTGCGCCGCTGCGCTGGCAAACCCATGATGGCCGCCTTCTCTGCGTCTATGAAATCGAACGCGATCGCTTGGGCGAAGGCTACTGCGACCACCATCTCTCGCGGCACGAATCGGTCGACCTCTACTGGGGGGCCTGCTGAAATCTGCTGGCACAGTTCCGCCCGCCAAGACAACCCAGGGCCACTCTGCAAATCCAGCGCCTGGAATACTTTCCACAAGTTCAGCGGCCTCCAATCGCACCCGGCCTCCAAGGACACTGCGCCGGGAGCGATGTAAGCAGCTGGCCCGACGAACCCCAATATGATGGCAGTGAAAGTGCGGTCCGTCAAGCTGCCGAACGGAATGTGCAACCGCGCGTCTGCGCAGCCCAGGCCCTGATCGTCCGCCGGGTTGAAGACTCGCAGGACTGCGCCGCCACAGTCTAACCGCGCTAACTGGCACCTAGCCCACCTGCATCTGGCACCTAGGATTCAACCCTCCTGAGGCTCTCATTCACTTGCTGGGGGGCATGGGATCTAATGGAATTGAACGCGCGATGGGGGGCTAAGATCGCATGGATGGGCTAAGATCACATGGAATCCAATCTGCGGGGGAACGCGCCAGGAAATAATGTCGAGTCAAATATGACTTGCTCCTTTCTTCCTGTTCCTGCTCCTCTCTCTTCCTGGCCCCTCCTCCTGCTCCTCCTCCTCTCATTTAATAATTGAATATGCGCTTGCCTTGGACAAGCGCATCCCCCTGCCTATAGATGATGCCCCCCCTGGGGCCCTCTTTTTTTTTTTTTTGGGGGGGGGGGCAGCGAGGGCACTGGCGTGGTGTTGCTAAAGCCCGCCGATGGAAAGCACAAGAAGATGATTGACGCGTCGTCTTGTTTGCCTTTGAACTCGGTACTGTTTTTTGCCCCTAGCCTTCGGGTATAAAAAGCATGGTAGTCGTCTCGTCGTCAGGGGGAGGAGGCTCCTCATCCTGCTCCTCCTCCTCCTCCTCCTCCTCCTCCTCCTCCCCCCCCCTTTCCTCCCCCCTCTTACTCCCTATCTATGTCTCTTCCACCTTTTCTCCCAAATTCGCTGCGGCAGCCAGGCGCCGTCTGTCCGCTTATACCTTAGCTCCGGCGGCGCCCGCGGCGGCGGCGCCCCGCCGAAACTTAGCCCCCCGCCCCCCCCTCGCCCTTCACGCGAGCGCGCCCGCGCTCGAAGGCCACGGTGACGGCGGCCCCCCCCAGGGGCAACTGGGCTTCGTCGAAGCCTGGGGGAGGGGGGCAGCAGCAGCAGCAGGCGAGGGGGGGGGGGAGGAGGAGCCAAGTTGGGGGGGGCGAGGAGGACGAGAAGGAGGAGGACGAGGAGGACGAGGAGGACGAGGAGATGGAGATGGAAGACAGGGGGGACAGCAGCAGGGGCCCCCCCCTCATCACTCTGCCTGGAACGAACTACGCCCCCTCATCATCTGCCTCCTCCTCTTTTTCCCCTCCTCCTCTTCCTCCTCTTCACCTCCTCATCGCATCATCGTCCCCTCTCATCGTCTTCCTCCTCCCCCGCCTCCTCCTGCCCGTCCACTCCTCCTCCCCCCCTGTCCTCGTCATCATCCCCCTTGTCCTCTTCCTCCTTATCCTCCTCCCCCCCCCCATCCTCCTCCTCCTATTTCTCTTCCGACCCCTCGCGTTCCTGCTCCTCCTCTTCCCCCCTCTCCTTGTCCTCCTCGTCCTCTTCCTCCTCCTTCTCCTCCTCCTCCCTCCTCCTCACCTCGTCCTCCTCCCTCCTCCTCCTCCCTCCTCGTCCTCCTCCTCCACCTTGTCCTCGTCCTTCTCGTTCTCGCCCTCGTCCTCGCCGTCGTCGCCCTCCTCCTCCTCCTCCTTCTCCTCCTCCCCCTCCTCCCTCCCCCTCCTCGCCCCCCAGCCGCCCGCGAGCCCTGGTGCCGCCTGCCGCAGCCGCATGCCTTAGCGCCTCGCCCTCGTTCTCCCAGAGCTTCTCGAGTTTCGCGATGTCCCCCATGGCGCGCGAGTTGCCAGGTGGGAGGGCCTGGGGGCGGCTCGCGCGCACGAGGCGCACCGCTTGCTCAACCCTCATTAGCCCCATGGCGCAGAGACACACAGCAGCCACGCACGCCGACCGGTTCTCCCCCTGGCGGCAGAAGATGAGCACCTTAGCCCCACGCGGCGCCGCAGCCAGGGTTCTTATCGCACCCCTCAGCTGCTGCGCGACCCCGTGGTAATTCCACGATGCTGGCAAGTGGACTGGGTCCCTTAGCCCTGCCGCCCACTGCCGCGCCCCGCCTCCAGGCCCGGCGCCGAGGCAGTCCACCAGGATGCCCCAGTCCAAGCTATTAGCCCTATCCTGCACAGCCGCCACGCCGCCGAGCCACCAGTTCATGCCCCACCCCGTCAAGAGCTTCGATGGAATGAGATTATTCGGATAAGTCGACAGCCAGTGCACGCGCGGCAAGGCCGCGAGACGGCGGTCTTCCTCGACCACCGCCGCCCACTGGCGCCGCCGGTGCTCCGCGCTTAGCGCCTCCAAGACCCGGGTCTCCAGCTGGTCCTCGCGAGGTGGCCAGGCAGGGGGGATGATGTCTAGCCCCAGGTTTGTAGCAGGCGGCCGGCCCATCCTGCCCCCACTACCACCCCGGGTTGTTGGTAGCAAGCGGCCTCTGGGGGAGGAGGGGCCCAGGGTTAAGGGGGAGCTACCTACCAGCCCCCCCTTGTCTTTCCCAACCAGCAAGTCCTGCTGCGATTGCGGATCGGACCACCCAGGCACCGGGGCGTCGCCGATCAGCATGTCGTACGCCACCTTCTAGGCTGCCCAACGAGCCGCCGCCCCCCCCTGCCTCGACCCCGCGCCACCGCCAACCGCCATGGGAGGCGGGGGGGGGCGGCGGCTGCTGCGGGGGAGGGGGGGGGGGGGCGGCAGCGATTATTAGCCCCAGCAACAACGCCTTCTCGAGCGACGCCTGCGCGCCACCAGTCGCCGGCAGGCCCAGCAGCGCCCGCCCAGCGCTGCCCACCTGGGCCACGGGGAGGGCAGGGCGAAGAAGCAGCCCGCCGCCGCCGCTGCTGCTCGCTGCCGCCGCCACCCGCCGCCGCCGCCACCACCACCACCACTGCCGCCCCGCCCCAGTCACTGCCGCTCTGCTACCGCCACTGCCGCCGCTCCCGCCACCAGTGCCGCCGCTCCAACGCCACCGCGACTATTGCCGCCGCCCTCTGGCCGCAGGTGGTCTGTCTACTAGCGAATCCCACCGGCCCTTTAGGGCGTAGGTGGCCTAAAGAGTTTCCTCTTCCAACCTCCTTCTTCCCCTTGGGAGGGTTTTTTTACCCCTCCCCCTCCTACCCCCCCCCTCTGGACTTGGTTTTTTTACCTCTCCCCCTCCCCCCCCCCCCCTGGACCTATACAAACTTATATATATATATATATACATATATACATAATCATACACATGTATAAGGCGGCAAGGGTTTGGCCGATTCTTTAGAGCGCCAAAGATTGCCCAAGATGGCGAGAGGACGAGGGCCGCCAGTGATGCCCCCAGATGGCCTCCTCCTCCGTCCCACCGCACCGCAGATCGCCAGATATGGCTTCCAACATGCTCCGAGGTGCCCTGCCTGAGAAATGTTGTCGCGTACTTTCAGGGCCCTCCTCTGAGAAGCAATGTTTTATTTTGCGTTCCCGCTATGAAAAAATATTGATATATTTAGTCAAAGCCGCCCAGGAAGCGAAATCGATGCCCGAGTGGAGAAGTGTGCGTTGTTAGTCGTGTGTGTGGTCTGTGTCTGTGTCTGTGTGTGTGTTGGGTGTTGTGTGAGCGGAGTGGTGTGCGTCATGCGTGCGTAGCGTGCGTGCGTGTGTGCGTTGTAGTCGTGTGTGTGTGGTTTGGATCGCCTGCCCAGGCCTGATGAGACACCAGTGTGCGCACGGCGTCGCCGTACATGCGCTGGCGCCTTGGTACCCCCCACCCCCATACTCCTCTGCGTTGACCGTCTTGTTTGCGCAGTTTTGAGTTTTGCGTACGTGTCTTTGCGTGCAGTTGCGTCGTCTGCGCGCGTTGCTGTGTGTCCGGGTTGGGGGGGGTGGTGTTCTGGGGGGTGGGTTGGTCCGGGTGGGATGTGTGTGGTGTGTGTGTCTTGTAGTGTAGTTTGCGTGTGTGCAATAGTAGTGCGTTAGCGCGCGTGTGGCGCTTCGTGCAAGTGCGGTTTCCGTGGGGGGGGGGGGGGGGGGGGGAAGGGGTCTTTTTAAGGCCCCCCGCCACCGCCGCCACCACCACCACCACCGCTGCATCTGATTGATCGATGCCCACAGGAAGGCGGCCCCAAGAAAGAGAGGCCCCACCCCCACAATACTGCTGAGCACAGCAGGCAAGAGGAAGGGTTCCATGGAGAGGGCCCCCCAGTGGGCTCGCTTCTGACCCTTCGCCTTCCTACGCCTATCCCCTTCCCCGTGTGTTGTGTTTGCGGCGTTCCAATGCGACGCCTGCGATTGCGGACAATTGGGGCGGCAGCAGGCGGGGCTATCCGCGCCTCACCGACCAGGCGGGCATCCCGCGCCCCCGCCATCCTCCTCCTCCTCCTCCTCCTCCCCCTCCTCCTCCTCCTCCGCCTCCTCCTCCTCCACCTCCAATCCCCGTTGCCTCTTGTGTCTCGGCCTCCCCTTCCTCCTCCTCCTCCCCCTCCTCCCACCACCTCCTTCTCTTCCTCGTCGCCCCGCGCAGCTTGCGCTGCTTCCCCGCGGCTGTTTTGGCTCGCGCAGCGATCTCAGCGTAGATGGCCAGTCTTGGAGATGAGCTGCTGGGGCTATTGCTGTCGGGCGATGATGGCGGTGTTCAGCGGCCAGCTCGCCCGGCGCTAAGCAGGGCCAGGCTTGGAGATCAACTGCTGGGGCTACTGCTGTCGGACGACGAGGGCGCGGAAGAGCAGGCAGCCCGCCCGGGGCTCGCGCGCTGGACTGCTGCGTCGCCAGTGCCTGCCGCTGAGCCGGCGCCGGCATCTGCACTGCTGGCGCCTGCAGCTGCATCGTCGGCGCCAGGCGTCGCCCGCACAGTGCGCAGCCGCGCTTTCACTTCGCCTGCCTCGCCTGCGAGGCCGCCGCGCCTCGCTGCAGCCACGCCTGAGCCATGGTTCGCTGCAGGCCTGCTGGCCAGAAGTCCCCAGCTGGATGATGGCGACGCTGCAGCTCGCAGGCAGCGCCAACGACAGGTGCGTCGTCGTTTGAACGACTGCCTCAACATTGTTGGGGCTAACAGTGGCATTGCGACCAACGCGACTGCTGGGGCTAATAACGCTAACAGCGGGGCAGACGCTGGAGGGGGGGCCGACGCAGCTGCCACAGCAGGCGCTGGAGCTGACATGGTTGGCGCGGTTGGGGCTAACCGCGCTGACAGATGGGCTTGTACTGTAGGAGGGGCCAGCAGCGCGGCTGACGCGGCCAGCGCTGCAGCAGCCCACGTGGCAGGCGCAGCCCGCGCTGCCAGGGCTGGCGGCGTGGCTGCCGCTGGCCCCGCGGCGGTCGCCGAGCGCGCCCCCCCTGGTCAGTGGGCGCAGGCGCGCCGGACGTCGTGGCAGACGTGGTGGAGGACGACGTGGGGGACGTGGCGGGCGCGGCGGACGCAGCGCCCGTGGAGGACGCAGGCTTGGCTGCAGCGGCGACAGCGGCGGCCGCCGGCGGAGCGACTGCTGGGTCCTCGTTCGCTTCCTTTTTCGGAAGGTGGGCCCGCCCCCTCGCTCCAGAATAACGACGCGAGCTTCAGGCGGTCTGTTTTTCGGGCGGCATTGTCGCGCCGCGCGCGGGGAGCCACGACAGGAGAAGAAGGGGCCCTGAGGAATCCCTCCGAGAGGGGCATCCTCAGGGCTCGCAGCATGATTTTTTCTTCGCCTTGCGAGCAATGCCACCCGCTTTACTGACCACCAGAGATCTACAATGGGAATATGCCCAGAGCGATAGCCTCGACGTCATTGCGCGCGCCACGCGTCTTCATGCTGAGATCGTCGCGACGGACCTAGGCCCATTGTTGGGCGTTAGCGCTAACGAGTTGCGATGGCGGGTGGGCGAGACCCTCCGCCGCCACTGCGCGGGGCTAAGGGGCGCGCACATTGGTTCCTCATCTGACCCTGAGTGGCGGTGGCGGGGCGGGCCGAGCTGGAGGTCAGGGCGCCGCGGGTGGATGGATGGCCACTGCCTTCGATGGAGGAAGATGGTCGTCCTCGGCTCGTGGCCCGACGCAGAGGCGGCGGCGCTGGAGGAGGTGGCCATAATTGCAGGGCGGTCGTCGCTGGGGGGGGCCCTGGAGAACGTCGCGGACGACGCGAGGGGGCTTGAGATCAGGCACCATCCAGGGTATAGTTGCATTTACACATGTGTCCAGCGGCGGACCAGGTGAATTGAAATGGAGGGTGGAGATAGGGAGAGACCGGGGAGAGAGACAGGAAGAGAGATAGAGAGGGAGAGTGAGAGAGAAAAAAAGGAGATGGGGAGAGATATGGGGAGAGAAAGGGAGAGAGAGAGAGAGAGAGAGAGAGAGAGAAGAGAGAGAGAGAGTTAGAGAGAGAGAGAGAGGGGGGGGGAGGGAGAGAGAAGGAGAAGGAGAGATATGAGAGAGGCGAAGAGAGAGAGAGAGAGAGAGAGAGAGAGAGAGAGAGAGAGAGAGAGAGGAGATGAATGAGAGGGAGAGAGAAGAGAGAGAGGCGGGAGCGCGAGCGAGAGAGAGAGAGAGAGGGGAGAGAGAGAGAGATGAGAGAGAGAAGAGACGAGAGGAGAAAGAGAGAGAGAGAGAGGAGAAAGAGAGAGAGAGAGAGAGAGGTGAAAGACGAGAGAGAGAGAGAGAGAGAGCGAGTGAGAGAGAAGATGACGCGGATGAGAAGAGGGAGGGGGGCGAGGAGAGAGAGAGGAGAGAGAGAAGAGAGAGGTCGAGGTCGTATGAACTTTGAAGAGAGAGAGAGAGAGAGGAGAGATTGAGAGAGAGACGGAGAGAGAGAGAAAGCGAGAGAGAGAGGAGAGAGAAGAGAGAGAAGGGGGAGAGAAGGGGGAGGGGGAAGGGGGGGGGAGGGGGGGCAGTTCCACCCCCCCCTTTCCCCTTTTACCCCACCCCCCCCCCCCCCCCCCCCCCCCCCCCCCCCCCCCCCCCCTCCCCCCCCCTTCCCCCTCCCTCTTCTTGCTCCTCCTCCTCCCCCTTTCCCCATCATCCCCTTCTTGCTGCTGCTCCCCCTGCCAACCTTCTTAGCCCCAGCAGCAGGTGGGCTCCGCGTCCTGCCATCGCGCGCAGCAGTCGCCCTCGCCGCCTGCGGGTTGTAATTCATTTAGCCCCATCGCTCATCGCCCTTCCTCGTCGTCGTCGTCGTCGTCGTCGTCTTGCTCGTCGTCGTCGTCGCCCTTCTCCTGCTCGTCCTTCTCCCCCTCCCCCTCCTCCTTCTCTTCCAGCTCCACCTCCCCCTCCTCGTCAGCAAAGGGAGTGGTGGTGAGTGATGAGTGAGTTGACGACCTCCCAGCCAGCCGCCGTCTTGGCGGGCTGCGGAGACGCCGCGGGCCTGTCAGCGCTGCTGCCAGCGGCGCTGGGGGCGGGCGCTGCCCCCTCAGCAGGCGCGCTGCCAGGTTCATTAGCGCCACCAGGCGGCAGCGGCGGCGTCGCCCCAGCCTGCACAGCGGCGGATGGTACGGAAAGCTTCCCCCCCCCCCTGAGGGTGGTCGGTCGTCGCCCGCCCCCCCACGTGGGGCTGTGCTGAATCCAGGAAGCGGGGGGGCTGTCCGAGCTGACAATCCCAGCGATCAGGGCGCGTGTGGTAGAAGAGCGCCCCATGACGAAGACCCCCTGGCAACCCTCGACGGAGCGCTACATGAAACCCGAGCATGAGTGCCCAACTGAGCGCCAGTGGTTCAGGATGCACTGAGTGCGTCTGATGACCACTGTCAGTGTGAGCGTGGTTGTCTGTCTGAGTGTGAGCGAGTCTGGATGATATGAGTGAGTCGTCTGGGTATCATGCACATCAGGAGGTACGACTGCGCGTAATAAGCCCCAGAGTTTGAATAAGTCTGAGTAGTAGCGAGTCTGTGATTGGCGAGGCGTTTGTTGCGCGTAGTAGGCGCGTCTCTGATGCGAGCGGCGAGTCAGAGACGACTGAGAACGAATTAAACAAGGCACAGCGGCCTATTGCGAGCGAGGAGGAGCAGCTGGAAAGAGAGGAGGAGGGAGGAGGAGGAGGAGGAGGAGAAGGAGAAGGAGAAGGAGAAGGAGGAGGAGGAGGAGGAGGAGAAGGAGGAGGAGGAGGAGGAGGAGGAGGAGGAGGAGGAGAGAGGAGGACTCGGATTCGCAATCCAGATACTACATGATTTTACGTTGCAGCCCGCCCAGAGAAAAACTCCACCAGCCGCCCTCGACTCCACCGCCGATCGCATCAGAAATGGGCCGGTTCCAAAAGCGAATGGGGGTTCTTTCGCCATGGAGGTGATGGCGGCATTTTGTTGACGACCCCAGCCCTGCCATGCCTGCAGCGCTGCGCCACGTGGCGGCGCCGCCGGTGCTGGCGACCTCGACGCCGTCCCCAAGGGGCCAATGTCTGGTGCTCGGGCCTGGGAAGGCGTGAAACAAACAGTGTAAGCAGAGGGGGGGGCCAGCAAGCAAGGCAGGCAAAGCAGGAGGAAGAGGAGGGTACGCAGGGAGGGGGTGCTATGATTTGTATATTGTATATTGTATATTGTATACTGTATACTGAATTTATGACTGTATACTGTATATTGTGTAGTGTATACTGTGTAGTGTACTGCATATTGAACACATGACTGTATACTGTATACTATGATTTTGACTACACTATGAATCTATACTGCGAAATTGAATGAAAAATCGACGCGACATACAATTCCCCATCCCTTCTTTTCCCATCCCCTTTCCCCTCTCCCTTCCTTCCCCTTGCTTGTCCCTCCCCCATTCTCCTTCCTTTTTTCCTGCCGCCTCTTTTCATGTCCCGTTTCCCTTCTTGCCCTAACCCCCTTTCGCCCTCCCTTTTTTCCCCGGCCCCTCCCCCGCCCCCTCCCAGGCCCTCCGCGCCAGGAGACGCATGGCGCCTGTTAGGGCTCGCCTGTCAGCAGGGCCAGCCCGCCGGAGGGGGGGGGATTCTCCTCCCTCGCTCTTCGTCCTCCCCCTCTTCCTCCCCCTCTCATTCCTCGGCAGGCGGGGCCCCAACATCTCAAATTTTCTGGGCGCTCTCGCGCGCTCCTGCGCGCCCTCCTGGAGCGTTCCACGACGCCCAGGATGGCCCCGAGACGATGGCCCATGAATCCTCCACGGGGCCCAGAGAGCGTTCCAGGAGGCCTCCCAAGAGGGCTCCAAGATGTGATTATATTTTTTCGTTGTGTGCAGGTCCTCCTCGCCTGTCTGTCGGAGCTTCCAACGCTCCAAGACTGACCACGAGGCCCCAAGGGCCGCCCAAGATGGCCAACAAGGAGGCCCCAAGAGGACCCCCCCCCAAGACGATGGCCCAATAGGGTTCCAGAACAGCCCAAGAGGCGACCATGACAGCGCAAGAGAGCCCCAAGAGGGCCCCAAGAGGGGCCAAAGGGGGGAACAACACGAACCGATAATTCGAAACTTCCGCCCCAAGAAAATCCCAGGAGGCCCCAAGAGGCATCGAAAAGAAGGCCCCCAAGAATCCCAAAAGTAAGCCCCAGTAAGCTTCCAAATGGACCCCAAGAGGCTTCAAAATGCCTCCAAGAGGACCCCAAAAGGCTTCCCACCATTCATTATCCCAACGAACATCCAAGAGGCCTCTAACCTACGACCCCAGGCACGGTGGCGGGGTGATGGCCTGAAGGCCAGGGTGGTGGCCTGTGGCGTCGTAGTTTTTCGTCGTCGTCGTCGCCAGTGGCGTCGTCCCTGCGTTGCTGGATCGCAACGCCCTTCTAGCGAGCTATTCTAAACATCCGAAAAATCTTTCCCATTGCGCAGCGCGACGCCCATGCGGCAGCGCCAAACTGCATGCCACTACTCTCCTTAACTTAGCTCCCTAGCGCCAGGTAGGGCCTATATGTACATGGCAGCCCCTCCAAGTTGTTAGCCCCTCCTGAAGCAGTCTACTTGCAAAAGAAAAAAAAACAGCCCCGCTCACCCTCAGCTCCCACGCGCTGCTTCCGCAGCAGCCTCCGCAGAAGCGCGCGGCTGGCCTGCCTGCGTTGCTGCCGCCGCTGTGCCCTCCTCCGCATCAGCTACTGCAGTGCCGCCGCCGCCCTCCTCTGAAGCGTGTGGCTGGCCTGCCGCTGCTGCCCCTGCTGCTGCTGTAGCCCCGTGGGTATCCGCGACGCCAGCGGCAGCCCCCCCCTCGTTCCATGAGCCAGGCGCCGGCGGGGGGGGGGCTGACTGCGTCATTATGTCGGCGAGCCACTCCTCCCGGTTGGACTTCTTGATGTTTCCCATGAGGGCAATGGTTAAATCCGCGGCCTTACCATGGCTCGCCCTGCCAGCGTCGCTCAACTTCCTGGCCAGGATCACTGCGTTGTGGTTGTGCGACTTCCGGTGCCATTTCTCCTTGGCCCGTTCAGACATCGCCTTCCATTTCTCCAGTGCTTTCGCCGTGGAGAGGTTTTCCTCGAGGCGGCCATACTAGCAGTAATACTGGTGCCCATCGCGCATCCAGTCGATGAAATTGCCTGCCAACTGAAATGGAGTGCGTCCTCCGGCTGCTGCCAGGTTAGCCCCGCCCTTCTCGCGCCACTGCGCGTGCGTCTCCTTCCAGGTCAAGCCCGCCGACAAGTGGTCAGCGAAGAACTTTCGCATGCCCTCGATCCCAGGGTCGCTGCCTGAAGGGTCGTCGCTGCTCTTCGCAGCCCTAACAGAGCCTGCCATTCCTGCGCCTCCTCCGCCGTCGCCGCTGTTCCCCCTGTTGTGCCACTGCAGGCCGCCGGCAATTGGCGACGCCTTGGCGGCAGCAGCAGGTTTTTTTTTAATGCTCCCACACTCAGCAGCCTCCTCCTCCTCCCCCTCCTCCTCCTCCTTCTCCTCCTCCGCGTCCTCCTCTTCCTCGTCCTCCTTCTCGCCCTTGTCGCCCATTGCTGCTGCGCTGGCGGCGGCAGGCCTCCTGCGCCCAGCCAATGTGCCTGTGTTGCCGCTGGGCCTCTTGCGCGCAGGAGGGCCCCCCTCCTCCTCCTCATCCTTCGCGCGTGTGTTGCCGTTGGGCCTCTTGCGCACAGGCCCCTCCTCCTCCTCCTCATCCTTCTCGCCCTCATCCTCCTCTGCTGTCGCTGCAGCTGCAGGCCTCTTGCGCGCCGCCGCCCCTGCGGCCGCTGCTGCGGCGGCGCTGCCGCCAGGCCTCCTCATCCGCGGCGCTGCCGCCATCTGCTGCTGCTGCCCGCGGCACTGCCAGTCCAGTGGCGCTGCTGCTGCTGTTGATCCTCCTGCCCCTGCCGCCCCCTCCATCAACTGTTCTCCTGGCCGCGGCTGCACGGCTGGGGGCGACGATGGCGGGGTTGATGCCGTTGGCGCCGCCGCGCCTGCAGACCGCGGGTATACCTTGACATTGTAGTCGT